>JAURVB010014081.1:0-231644 GCA_033002965.1 Piper betle | reverse complement strand
AAGCTGGATAACCTAAAATGGAGCATATCATTCAATATATAATGAAAACAAAAGGTCATCCCATATTACTATGCAATAATATAATTCAAGTAACTTGTCATAAAACTATCCCATGGATGCGTCCAGCCATGCATTTTGCCAGCTCTAACATCAATGAATGACGAAAAGAATGACCAACATCAGATGAAGGGGACTGAAATTGTAACTTTTTTCAGTCGGGATTTTTAGTTGTCAGACATGTGTGAGTGAATTGTTCAACATGATAAGGCTAGAAGCACCTAAGCATCTTTTCACTTTTGTATGCGGTAGTAAATTTCACCCATTCAACAGACAATTCCAAATTACAGATCCAAATTTCATCCAATCTTCTTTTTCTTCCACCTAATCCCAGATAATTGAGGTCAGGTTAAATTTCATTGGCAACATAAGTCAAAAATTAAGTCAATGCTTCATGTGGAGTTTGACACATGAAAGTTAGGGCAAATAGATGGATCCATTGTTTTCCTGACCCAGAATATGGTCAAACCTACTAGGTCCCAACCTCCACATGACTATGCCCAGTGAGAGTGCTGCATCCTAAATTAAAATGCTTAGAGGATCGTCTTTGAGTGTAGGCATGGATAACCAAATTATACTATCAGAAGTCAGAGACTGCCACAACCCGAATACAAACATGATATGCTTACTAGGTATATAATGAAACTAAGGGAAGATGGCATCTTGTCTGCTTTTGCACCATATATATAGGCTCACCTGGTGTAAGGTTGTGGCGTCTTGGAAAAAATACAAACTTGTGTTCCTGCTCTCCTCATCCTGAGTCAACAGCATAGATTTTTGATCTGTGGGTATCTTCCAGGTTTCAGAAGATAAATATTCATGCATAATACTCCCAATGCAATCAACAACATCATTCCTCAAAACTCTTTCACGTGTGATTTTCCACGTTGAATTATAAGGACACTCATCAACATGCTCATCGTAAGATTTGGCACTCTTCCAGCATTTCTTTAAATTATTAGCAAACCTATCTGATGGTTCATTTGATAAACCAAATATGATTTCATTGAGAACACAAATACTAGTGCTTGCTTGACGAAGCAACTGCCCAGATCCATTTCGCTCATACCACGAGTTCCAACATTCTTTACTGTATTCTCTCATTCAAAGATCTAAAACCAACATCCGAATAGATTCCAGCTGGAGATCCACAAGAATTGACAATGATATTCCACATCCAAAATCTAGGGGAAAAAATGAAGAGAAAATGGAGTTTATTTGAAACTATGAGAAAAGCATAGAACACAGTAGGAGAAAAAAGCTAAAATAACCTGGCATGGTGGCTAATCCAACAAGTCTGAGTATGCCAGCAAGAACTTCATAGACTTTTTGACTGTCAACCTGAACCAACCAAGGAGGCATATGCGGGACATCATTACAGTTATTGCTACAACATTGGGCATATGGAAGAGGAAATTTGGCAGACAAACTAATATCATCATTACAGCTTAAGCTCATTTCAGCTATTAACTCGGAAACTGAGGTCAAATATGTAACTGGATTTTGTGTTGCTCGAACCAGTGTGTTAATGGAACCAGTGAACACAGAATCGTGACCCCGTGCCAAGACTAAATTATTCAGAAAATATGCAGCTTCAACCTGCAAAACCAAAACCAAAAGGAGCCTAATCGGTATATATACAGCTACCTGTGAAAACTGCTACTGAGTATGTCTATTCACAGATTTGATTGAACAATTAACTCACAGGGGAAGAAAGAAGATGCCTGCGAAGAAGTTGAGGGCCAGCATAATATATCACTACAAGTAGCTTTTGTGTATGAGAGAGAACAGCAGTCTCCCCTGTCCCAAGCACTAATTTTGGCAGTTTCTCAATGAGGCTGCATGAATTAGAAGCATAAGTTATCTGAGAAAAATGCACTGTGTATACCAGAAACACATTTACAATAGCTGTTCTCTACACATGGTTAAAAAGAAAATTTAGATTAGAAACCTGCCAAATAGGTCTGACAGCTCAGATTCACTAATATATTTGCCTTTAGTCATAAATAGACATTCAAGAACATCTTGTCCGTTAGAGGAAACATCTACAGAATCATCGCAGCTCAGAACACACAAGCACTCCTGCAATCATGAACATAATTTTCCTGTCAACAAATGATATGAATGCAAAACATCATAACACAACATTTTATACAATTTATAGTTCGATACAATGGACCCTTTGTGGTCTGACCTCTTCCTGAACCACACACATGCAAGAGCCTTTGTGCCCTGGGATGCCCTTTTATAGCTTGATACAGTAACATCAATTAGCTACTTAAAGTTTCCTGATTAAAATACAGGTAACAGTTGTGCATGAGCTTGATTTTCTTCTGAAACATTTGCTTATTATCCTCTACTAAACTTGATCCACATATATGATACAAGGTAGTCCTCCAACTTACTAAAAGCATCAACTTGCTCCCTTTCAGAGTGTCAGTGCACTTCAATACTATTCCTTGAATGGCATCAACAAGACCTTTCCTCACTTTTTTAGCTGGATGAACACAAATCTGAAAAACCATGAGATTAAAACCCATACAAGCACAAGGCATAAAACATGGGTTAAAATTTAAACACAGACATACGTGAGGGAAAGTAGAAGATAGAAGCTTCACAACATGAGTAGACGTTTCCTCAAGCCATTTCTTTGTACGCTCGACATGCAGCAATCTTTCAGAGTGTACAGAGCTTAACCTTTTCTCTTCCAAACCAACATCGGAATTAGAGGAGGCATGATGCAGAAGTCTTCTTTGGCTTTCTGAAGTTCCAGACAAATTTCGCATGGTCTCAAGAACATAGCTAGTTGAATACTTTGCTTTTGATGCAGATTCAATGCTTGAAAAATTGTCAGTGATAATGGCACTTGCATCATCAGCCAAGACAATAATAAGAAACTCAGCTAGGCATCTAATTGCATTGTCAAGGCTTTCAACACTACCAGCAGCACCACTTATCATGCTTTTTGACACATGCAGAACTTTTATGAGCTGGCTCATAACACCTGGTAAGAAGAATGCTAATGCATCAGCACTGTCAACCTACAAAAGAAACGAGGCAGAAAAACCATTATAAATTGCACTATTCTCCCAGAACAACATCAGAAGAAATCATAAAAAAGTCAGTTTGCTAAAAGCAGCAACTAATCTGAACATTCAAAACAAGTATGACCGAAAGGACCACCAGCATAATTGAACCTGCATTGAAATTACACGGTTACCTTTGCAATAAGCACCCTAAGTGTCATGAATGCTTCTGTACGCAGTTTTGAACTGCCATGAAGTCCTCTATCTGCTTCAGTATCAGCAATCTTGCATTGTCACACAACATCTTATTCAACTTGACAAGTTCAAGAAAATTGACGAAGACAAATTGAAAATGAAGATGAATGCCAGAGGTCTCTTGCCTTTAGAAGAAGAGATAGCCAATGTCCAACTGCAGGAGAAGCATCACGAGACTGGAGAAAAGCAAGTAAACACTCTTCAGATTTTGAAGGACGACAACATGGACTTGGAAGTAGATTCTTTAGATGCTCATCTAACAAAAAAGCCGGAAAGCTAGTGACATTTTTGCACAAACATTTCTTATTGGTGCATGATTCAAGCCTTAAAATGACGGATTTTAAGCACCGAACAACTCCTTCTCGAAATTCTTCTGAGGCCTCAGCTGGAGATAGCATAGCCCCCAGTGCCAATTTCTTAAGAACCATGACCATCTGCACAGGTTACCACATAAATTTTCTTTAAAAACAGTCTGATTGATACATTTTGGCAGAGCTGACCACAAGAAAAATTTCCAAAACAACTTTGGGATAAATTTAGATAATGGAGGAGCTAACAAGCTTTAATTTTAGTACTGCTTCTTTCTTATAGCCACTACTAGCCAAACATACATTCCTTCACAAAAAAATTAGTGTGCTTGACTAAGAAGAAACATATCCATCAAAGCAATGAATGAAATATTCAAACCACAGTTACTTCCAACAGATGAAGAACTTGATCTGATGAATTGTATTTAAAAGTTTACCTGATTGACAGTTTCCAAATGGCATTTTTGAAAATTTCCTCCAAGCACAGCAATACAGTTTCTGCCACAGAATCGCTAATTTGATGAACTGTCTGTTTATAATCACTCACACTAAGCTGCTCTTTGGGACTGCCACCCGTCTGTTGCGATCGGCAGAGGACAGAAGCATCGTAAAGCAACATCAAGGGAAGCATAGTAAATCTGAAGACAAGAAAATTCCAAGGCTAATGTTCAAAGAAACGGCACTCCAAAGAGCCCACACACAAATGATATCTTGCAGGAAAGTAGCAGCCATACCCCATGATAGTGATCATCACAGCACATCTACTATCGCCTAACTATTACAAAAGTATAGTTACACAACAATTTACAACCACATCAATTATAATATTTTAACACCATGCTACTAGCTTTCACATCTGTGCTTTAGCAACTGTAGCAAATGATGGCCATTTATCATTAATCAATACTACAATCTACCTAACTATGAAGACAAGGAATTCCAAACTCCAAAATTGAAAGCTTATTCAAATTGAAGGGTGATATCAAATCGGTATATTTTCGGCGTCATATATGCAGAATTTCCTATTTTCTTTCAGATTCGATTTCTCTATTCAATTTCTTCACTCCTTATCATGTAAGTCTCAGTGGCCCACTTAAGTAACGAGCAACGTGCGCGGTACAAAGTTGAAAGAATACATAAAAAACATATCCACCTATCAATGATGGCATCAATCAAATGTTTATGGAAAGCGTCCAAAAGGTAGCCGCATTGTAATCACTTAATACTACCTCCACCAAAATCTAAAGGCGACACTGTCCACACCCCTCACGTTGAAAGCAGGAATACGTCAAAGACCACATCGCCAAATCAATGTTGGTATCAGCACATCAACGATTATATACACACATCAAACTCGTAATAGATTGGAATTTTTCCATCGATCAATACCATTTTCTCTACTGATCTCAAAGCATTAAACTCAATAGTAGTGAGAGGAGGAAAGAGTTACTCGAGGCAAGGCTGCAGGGCGTCCGGGGGAGCGCGGCGGAGGAGGTCAGCCAACTCGGTAAGCGCCGGGGAAGACTTGCGGGGGTTGTGGAGAAGATGGAGGAGGTCGATGCAGTAGGACTTGATGTGCAGAAAGATGGAGCCGACAGGAGCTTCGTCGGGGGCCATCCCCGCCTTTCCTTCCCCAACACGACAAGCGCTTCTCCCCGCTTTCGGCGATAATCCGATTCGCACCTTATCGACTTCAAACAATGGCTGTTTGGGACAGCGGCAATGGTGGCTGAGCAGTGCCGGGTTCTCGGAAGAGGGCTCGGGTATTCAATTCAATTGGGCCTGATGGACCTACCATCTACATTTTTCAGGCCCATTAATAATAAATAATATAATAGTTTATCTGCGATCATAATGATAAAAAATCGATAGTTACATATTAATGGTAAATTTTAATTACGATAGTAGTAAATAGTGGCATAATAATAGAGATGCCGTCGTAACTGTACGGCTCACAACCCTAATTTTGAGTCTAATTTTGTTTCTACTTTAAGACAAAATTAACATGAGCAATACCTTCACTCTTTTATATTAACTATTACTCTCATTATATTTGGAGGTCAAATTTCATAATCTAAACTAAATTGAATTACTCCCAAAATCGAATCACAGTCAATTTGGTAATCAAATTACATTATAAATTAGAAAAAATAAATTTATTTAATTATAAAAAATAAATAAATTTAATTATTTAATTACATACAAAATAAATAAATAGAAATTCATTATAAAAATAAAATATTCCATGATAATCAAAATAAAAAATAAATGTTCAAATATTTTAAAAAAATTCAATAGTTTCAATTAATTTGGTTAAATTTAATTCCAAACTAAATTTGCACTGAAAATAATTTAAAATCAAACCAATTGGTTAATTCAGAATATTTTTTATTCATTTTTTTCACAAGGTATCTCGTTCATTATATTTTGAGTTATAATTTGTTAGAAGGTCTTATAATTAATATAGTCGTAAGACCCAATCATAATTAAGAAAACTACAATTCGTTAAATACCTGTATTAATAGTTGAAAATTTTTAATAATAAGCTTTTGGAACACCGCTTCTACTTCGGTATGTTAACATCAAAGACAAGAGACTGACCCCCATACTGCACATACAGATAATCTTTTGAAAATAAAGGGGGCGGTAATATCTGAGATACCTCTGGAAAGTCTGAACATGGAGGTAACAATACTTTCTTTTTTGATGAGTAATAAACATCAGCAACAAAAATCCAGATTAAATCTGGGTCTATGCATGCAAGTGCCAAAAGAGCATTTATAGCAGCTTCTAGGAGACTACTGATACCACTGAAAGCAATGCTAACAACAAGACCGCTAACTTTTTCAGCACTGCCTCCAATGCAGAACAACTTCTCTTGTCCCTTGAAATTTCAGCTATCATGTTGAGGGCAGCCAACTGGACCTTTATAGATGACACTTCTTCCATCGATTCTTCTGAAGATTCAGTCGTGCTTCTATAGGGTAAAACTAGTTTTATCTCATCCCTTGACCTAATATTTCGCCGAAAAGCTGATGCTGACAAGAATTTCCAGAAATGCGGCCCATCCGTGTGGAACCGCCGGACAAAGAAATTTCCACTACAAATGTTAATTGTTCAGCTCACCACAGCTCGACATCTCCTTATGGCCTGAAATTGAAAACATTTGCATTGTACATAAGTGATTCAAAACAATGACCACCGTGATTTTACCAGGACATTAACATCAGAAAATGGATCAAAAATCTTGTTCATTTTCATTCATAAAACAGAGTTCCAAAATTGTCAAAATTCTAAAACAGAGATCAGGAATTCGCTTTCTGTAAACGAACAATGCTTTTCGCACTTTAAAAGCACAATTTCCACTAAAAACGTATGTTCTTAAAAACTCTGAAATAGGACAAATTCAAGAAACATATGATACTCATCAAGAAATTTTTACCCTTGACACACTGCACCATGTGTGGCCAAATTTTGTTCACTGCCGGAAGCAATCTGTTTTCATCAGCATCACCATCTGTTGTGTCTGCATTATCTTCAAGATCATGACACGATTGAATAGCATGTGTAATAGCATCTCTACTTTCCAATTCATGCCTATAAGCTTCCTCCACTTCGCCAATGCAAAAACTCCATCCTGTTGGCCGTTTAATTATCTCATTATTCCGAGTAGGAAGTGCATACGTGATAACACTTTACAAATACAGAAGGTATTTAGTCTAAGAAAGGATAAGAAATTTGATATTTGACATGCATATGCACCAGTACAGGCATATTGCAAGACCATATCTGGCCTATCAGCATGGTGGCTAATCCAACAAGTCTGAGTATGCCAGCAAGAACTTCATAGACTTTTTGACTGCCAACCTGAACCAACCAAGGAGGCATATGCGGGACATCATAACTTGCTACAACATTGGGCATATGGAATAGGAAATTTGGCAGATGCACTAATATCATCATTACAACTTAAGCTTATCATGCGTTTTGACACATGTAGAACTTGTATGAGCTGGCTCATAACACCAGGTAAGAAGAATGCTAATGCATCAGCACTGTCAACCTACAAAAGAAACGAGGCACAAAAACCATTATAAATTGCACTATTCTCCCAGAACAATATCAGATGAAATCATAAAAAAGTCAGTTTACTAAATGCAGCAACTAATCTGAACATTCAAGACAAGTATGACCGAAAGGACCACCAGCATAATTGAACCTGCATTGAAATTACATGGTTACCTTTGCAATAAGCACCCTAGTGTCATGAATGCTTCTGTACGCAGTTTGGAACTGCCATGAAGTCCCTATCTACTTCAGTATCAGCAATCTTGCATTATCACACAGCTTCTTATTCAACTTGACAAGTTCAAGAAAATTAACAAAGACAAATTGAAAATGAAGATGAATGCCAGAGGTCTCTTGCCTTTAGAAGAAGAGATAGCCAATGTCCAACTGCAGGAGATGCATCACGAGACTGGAGAAAAGCAAGTAATCACTCTTCAGATTTTGTTAAATAATAAAATAAACTATAATAATTTAATACTTTAGATATAAATTCTAATTAACTTTAAAAATAGATCTTAATAGAAAAAGAAAATAAAATACAATAATTTGATTTTTTATTTTTTATTTCTCACATTGTATTTTAATTTTTTCTTTTATTAATAAGAGTAGATTATATGTATAGAAACAAATCTCAAATCTATCAAGTTAGTTATCAAATTGACATTATTATTGTCAAATTATGGTTAATTGAAGGTAATTTAGAGTTTACCAACCTATTTTGGAGATGAAAAGAAAAGAGCTAACCATTTTGGAGATGAAAAGAAAAGAGCTGGCACATATGAGGGATTGTTACCCAATCAAAAATCCGATAAACTACTCCTAAAATAGAACTATTTTTTTGTTCTTTATTCTTTGATTTCTCTCAAACTTATAAGGGAAGGATTATGCCTCCCCTAACATAACACTTAGGTTTAATTATTATATAATAATATATATAGCATCCACACATTCATTAAAATAAATTGAGCCTTTATATACGCGGCTTATAAACTTTTGAGCTAAATCACAAAGCATATACTAAAAGATCAAGCACATACAAATTGGGATAATCCATGTATTATAATTTTTAATAATATTTGTTAATATTAAAAGATCAAGCACATACAAGTAGGAATAATGCATGTATTGTAATTTTTTATTAATATTTGTTATTAAAATAAACACAAGTAAAATTAAGGTATGGAGCGGGATGTGCGAGCAAATCCCTAATTCCCTAATGCCCTTAAACACCCCTCCCCCTACTTATATAATCCCTGATATTATATGCATGAAGTTGATGAAGTATCGTACTATCAAGTCTAGAGGTAGGCTCTTGGTGATCCAATCATTTGTGGAGAGAGGGACGCCGGATCATGGAGCCGAAGACACACGAGTCGGGAGCAATGAGTGCTGGGAAAAGCTTCAACTCCGCTAAGGCCCTCCATGGCCATACGAGGAAGCATCCCGAACGGAGCTACCGAGGTATCAACCAGCCATCCCCTCTTTAGATGCTGCTGCTCTCAACAAGGCCGATGAGCCGCGCCAGATTACTTTGAGGGAACGGATGAAGGCGTTCTATAAAGACTGATATGGAAACTTATTACGAAGGAGATGGGGCGGATTAGGAAATGCGGTTTTGGAGGTGTATGGCTGAATTGGACAGTGAAGACGAGAGGAAGAGGCGGCGCCGGTGACAGTTGTGGCGACCGAGGTGACTCCCAAAGAGACTCCGACGGTGGCGTCGAGCAAGAAGATGAAGCTGGCTGGGGAGATAGCGAAGAGTTGGGGGAACTTATGTGATACTTGCGGCAAGAGCTTCTTTTCCCCCAAGCGGTCGGCGGGCACAAGACCTGCCACCGGAAAACCAACCCAACCTCGTCTCTCTTGGCCGGCGGCGAGGCCAAGGTGAGGGAGGACGCCGGCAAAGCCAAGGGCGCCTATGTCTGCAAGATTTGCAAAAAAGGGTTCCCATCCGGGCAGGCCCTCGGCGGCCATCAGAGGCTACATTGGCAAGGCGCCACCATCACCACCTTATCACCGGACCTCGCCTCATCAACGATGAATGCTTCTCCTGCGTTGAGGCTACCATCACATCAAGCTCAGGCAACAAGGGCGCCGCCATGGCGACGGCTGATAATCAAGACGGCCAAAGCCTTGAGCTCGAACTGAGGTTGAGGTTGTAAGCATCGAGGAATATTGTCATGGCCGCAAGATTCCCAAACTTTTTGATTTCTCCTTTTTACAAGGTTTAGTTATTTTTAGGGTTAGGGTTTAATTCGGTTACTTAGAACATTATAAATTATACCAAATTTCATTAATAAAATTACAATATTTTTTTGTGGGGAAGAAGTTAGTTCTTTGAATGACGTTAAAAGTTATTTTTTCAATATTCTTATGCTCATGTATTTTACTATTTTTAGGTTTTTATAATAAAAATACCATCTTTTTTAGTGAAATATATGATTTTTTTTATTTTGTGGTCTAATATTTATAATAAAATAAATTTTCAAAATTCTAATCATAATATATTTTATATATTCATAAATCAACATAATTATAAATGAATTATATTAATTAGCGATATATATCAAATGGTGCATACTAATCATAATATATCTCCCACGTAATCTATCAACATCAATTTGTCATGATTATTAACTTCATCAAATAATCAAGAGGATGTTTATTTTAGAATCAAGGGTGAATAAAGATAAGATTTATTCTTCACACCTTCAAACCTGGTCAACCTAAGGTCAAAGGAGGAATTAGATCCACTAGTCATTAAATCTAATCAAAGTAATATATTAAGTAGATGGGCCCCCATGCACAGGCACACAACCTACCACACGTACACCCCGTCATACACCTTGCTCGCCGCAGTCCCTCCTCATTCCACAATTCTGCTCCTACACTCTTCCTTCAATCCCGCTCATAAATTCACCAGCCAAAACCAAGCTTCCCCGTTGCAAGGTTGCAGTTTTGCCATTCAAAACCCGTTTTCGAGACTACTCTTTATCGTAAAACTTGATAATAAATTAGCTAGACTAGACGGTGATTTTTAGCCCAACGAGAATATCATTCTCTTCCTTTCTCGTCCTCTTCTTTTTCATATTGATGTTTTCCCCCGCGGTACGCCGGCTAGGGAATGGTAGCCAGCGGTGGAGAATTGAGCGTGCCACCGAAGAAGGAGATGCAACAACAACCCGCCAAGTCGCGTCTACCGAAGATACCGTGGCACAAGTTCCCCTTCGCCGGCTTCGTTGCCATGGTGTCGGTGATGGCGACGCTCATGGTGGACTCCATTGCCACCAGTCTCTACAACAAACAAGGGGTGAAGCCGGAGGGCGACCATGAGATGGGTGTTGCTAGTGCAAATGGGGACTTCCATGTTCATGGCCTTGGACGTCATGGGTTGCTTCCTTCCAAGCTGGACTCTTTCGATTACAAAGTGTTGCTCCATTATCGAGTCATTGCCATAAAATACATACGCACATTAAAAGTATTGATTAAAAGGATTGATTGAGTTTGTGCAGTCATGTCTGATGATCAAACGGTCGTTTGACTTAGTAATGTGGTGCAGGTGCTAGAGCTAGGGATTGTCGTGCACTCGGTTTTGATTGGGCTCTCAATGGGGGCGACCAACGATGTATGTACCATTAGGCCTTTGGTTGCTGCCATGTATTTCCATCAGATGTTTGAAGGAATGGGTCCTGGTTGATGCATTTTGCAGGTCAGCCAACTTCTATTTGACGAGATCATCGAATGCTAGAAACATAAATTCTGGTAATGTATATGGAGAGATAAAAAATTACTGATCATGTTTGGAACTATACCTGATCGTTTGTTGCAGGCAGAGTGCAAGATGTTGAAGAAGTCTCTCATGGTGTTCTTTGCAACCACCACCATCTTTGGAATTGTACTAGGACTTGCATTGTCAAACGTCTACAAGGAGAACAGCTCGGATGTGCTGATCACCGAGGGAACTCTCAATGCCTCCTCGGCCGGCCTTCTCATACGCATGGCCTTGGTCGACCTACTTGCCACCGAATTCATGGGCACCAAGTTGCAGGCCAGCATTAAGCTTCAGATCAAGTCCTATGCGGCTGTTCTTGTTGGTTCCGTCTTCATGTCTCTAACGGCGAAATGGACTTGATCGAGTCGCCATAACCATTTTTTTAGCATTATATTTTAATCAACACTTTGATGTAATTTCATAAATTTGTTGCCTGGTCTTCAAACTGTAATTTTGAATTTTTTGGGCTCGTGAGCTCAATATTAGATGAATCATATTTTCAATGTAAGAAAGCAAGTGATCATGATTAATCATTTTATTTATTTATCTGTTTTTGTCAAATGTGATAAAAATTAGGTTTGTTGCCTCTTGGCAGGAAGAGGCCAGGAATGGGATATTGAGACTCGAGAGTCCACTTTGCATCTCCTAACCTTAATTTGATAGGTGGATTAGCTAGGGTGACAGGTATATTCATCACGAAAGAAGTGATTTGTTGTAATTATTCTTAATTTTACAAATAAGTATAGGGATTTTATTTAACGGTCCACGACTCCAACACACTTAGAATATCAGGAGATAGAAAAGAAAAAGTTGAAAATAGTTCACCGTCCTGGTGCGCCTCTCTGAACCCAAGTAAGACCATATTGAGAAATAATTTATGCTCCTTGGCCACTCTATTCAATTATAGACCATATCATTGATTCTAAAACATCGGTCATCCGTCCTTAGTATGATCATGCCACTGAACTTCTAGTTTGCAGATCACATTAATGCTTGTCTTATATATAATAGTTCAAAAAATAATCGAATTACAATTATATGATAGTACATTGATTCTTAAATCATTGTAGATTAATATATTCCTGACTCATCCTGTTTCATTTGTTTCAACCTTGTCAAAGTCTGTTTAGAAGTTTCCCCATGATGAGTATATTACACTATATAAAATAATGATTGAATTCAGTATTACTTAAGTTCCTAGAATTTAAAATTTTTTATTACTTGTATAATTTTAGCTTAAGTTTAAGAAAAAGACAACTTAAGAATTCAGAATTAATATGCACTCGATGGGAACCTAGAAGAAAACGGGTGTGACGCATCAATCTTATCATCAACGTTTATAGGTACATTTCGCTTGTCTACCACTACTCTAGGATGAGCATTAGTAGTTCACAAATCACTACCCTACACGTTTCCAAACCTTACAGCGTCTCACACGAGTCACAACACAGGAGACATGGATGAGGTTGGCGCCGGCGACGACGTCTCCCCATTACTGGTCGCCATGAAGGGCCACCCCGGGACAGGTAAGAGCACCCTCGCCCGCCGGCTCGCCGCCGCCCTCCGCTCCCCCTCCTTGACAAGGACGACGTCCGTGACTGCACGTTGCCCCTCCAGCAGTCCTCACCGGACTCTTCCACCGCCGCCGCCTTGCTCAACGACCTCTCCTACAGTGTGCTATGGAAGTTGGCGGAGACCCAGCTAGAGGTAGGCCTAAGCGTGGTCGTCGACAGCCCCTTGTCCCGCCGGAGCCACCTCGACAGCCTCGTCGAACTCGCCGGACGTGCTGGAGCCCGTGTTGCCGTGGTGGACTGCCGACCGGGCGACGTGGTGGAGTGGAGGAGGAGGTTGGAGAGGAGAGGGGAGGGGAGTGGGACCAGCTGGCACAAGCCTTCCACGTGGCAGGATCTTATGGGGCTGGTCCGGGGATACGAAGGATGCGCAGAGTATGACGTGGGCCCGGTTCCCAGCATCGTATTGGACACCACCGGTGGGGCCGACGTGGATGCTCTGGTGCAAGTGGTTCTGGAATTTGTGGGTAGAAATAAATTGCAATAAAGAAGGCTATAAAGTAATGGGCTTTTCTTGGCTGATCAGGTGTAAGCAAGTGTTGATTTACCCGTTTGTGCATTGAGAATGAAATTCCTTCAATGCAATTTGGTTATAAATAAAGAGGACATCAAGCAAGTTTTGGTTGGTTCGAAATCAGCCCTTTGTCGTTGTGTTTAAGGAGAACAAAAGAGTGCTTGACTGATTCAACTTAAGAGTACTAGTGTTTGATGTAACTTGTTTTACTTTTATCGCTTACTCTTATCAATTATTTTAAGAATTAACAATATTTCAAACTCGTGATAATGATGTTATGTATAAAAAACAGTACACGCATTAAAAGCTTTATATAAGTTTTTATTTGGAACCACCCTCTTGTATGAATAAAGTAAGAGATTCCAATCAAGATTCAACCACCAATGTTCACCTGAAAACTCAAGCAACAAGCCGCTCTAGGCCAATCCAATCCGTGTTCTTAACCTCGACCAAAGGAAGGTTGCAGTCCAACCGAGAGAGCTAGGACGGGTAGGGGGAGGATGTGCAGGTGCCATCGATGACGTGGGCAGGTATGCAGGTCGCCAGGCACGGCGCTGGCCGACGTCATCACCATGACTTCACTTGCCTTGTTGGGCAACGCGTTCTTTACCAATTATGGCATAGTCTAATACATATGTTAAATATATAATATTTTATCCATATTTTTAACATAATTTTGTAAATTTTAAGCATAAATATTATTAATTAGGTGATATTTTATTTTATTTTTTAATTAATTAATATTTTATTAGATATATTAAATTTTAGAGTTTAATACAAAGAAAAAATAAAAACAAATAAACTTAAAAATTATTAGTCAGAGCATTGGACCCTACCCATTGATGGCTATTATTTATGGTGTTCACAAAACTCGATGAGGATGTATATTGTAACACCCTGTTTCGGCTCACCCGTGAACCGACCTGAGAAATGTCGCCGACGACCGAACCGGTTCGGCTAATCTACTAGATTTGGTTAAGCCGACCCGGATCTACTCTCGGTGTCTCAAGATGGAGATGCAATCACGAAATGTATGAATGGGAACAATTGGGTTCTAACGCAGTCCTACATGCATGTTATGATGTACAACGAAAAAATAAGACAAAACAATAAATGAAAAACCAAAAGAAAATATATACTACTATGTAAAAACAGACGAATTTCCCCAAAAGTGTAATAAGGGCCAACTTGTCACGACAAAGGTACATAAATATTTTATGAAAATATGATAACACATAACAATCTACCATGACATTCAATCATTATCTCATTTGTTTTCATCTAAGCTGAGCTGAACTCAAGGCTCCCTGCTCATTCACATCTATCCATTCATTTCTGTATCAGGCCCTTTGAAACCACAAGTCTAGACATGCGCTGCATTGCAGTACCCGTGAACCTCCACACTTCTCCGGGTTTGAGGAACTCAAAGGTGGAGTTGTCAGGATCCCTCGGGAATGAAACGGCCCGCACACCATTCCAGAGCCCACTATCGACACACACGTGCCCGCTCGCGTAGCACGGTAGTCGGATTTCCCTCATTCAATCTCTCACAAAAATGCGAAAACTATACATATATATAGGTCTGGGTTGGGATTTATACAATAGGCCCGAAGGCAACGTGAGCTGGATCTGAAGTTCGAAAACAAACTCGAGGGATCTCATCCTCGAGGGTTATTAATCCGGAAAATTGTTGGCTAAATGGCCCGAGTTAAGTGGGATCCGATAAAACGCCACTTAACACGTCCTGCATGTAATAAATCAAATACACAATAGAATAGCGTAAAACAGAGAACGAGTCCTAAACGGACCTGGTAGAAGCTCCAAACGGGTCCACGCGCCTAGGCAGCGAGCTCCTACACCGTACCTACACAATCAAGCTAAAAACTAACGCCCGCATGATGAATCACACATCCTATAGCATGCACACACAATCAACACAATCACGCATCAACCATCACACATCAACCTATATCAACTCTAGCAATCCATTCTAGCAAGTCTACTTAGGCTAGTTTGCATTAGATCATGATCATTACCTAGTTACCCTAATTAGTTTCTTAGTCTCCATTTTTAACACCACTCAATCAAACAAATTTCATATTTTATCCTTAATCAAATCTACATTTATATATATTATTATAACACACAATTCACCAATCCTAACATACAATTCTAATAAGTCAATACTTTCAAATAATTAAGTTAAAATAAATTATACCTCGCGTCGTCGAAAATCGGCGACGGCTAGGGTTTCCGTTTCGTGGCTCGAAACTCGAATTCGGCACCTAGCGGCGTCTGAAGTCCGATCAGATTGGATCGGGTGCGTTCGGCGGATGATCCGGCGAATTTCCCACGAATCTAATTTTCCGGCGGTTCCGGCAGTTTTCCGGCGAGTGTCGGCTGGTTTTCCGGCGATGATTCGGGATGGGGCAATCAGGGGGTCTATCGGCACCAGCTCGACGAGCTTGGTCCGATGGTGGTGTCAAACAAAGCAGCCGGGGCGGCGATGGCCGTCGGCGGCGGCGTCGAAAATGGGTGGCGGCGGCGGCGTGCTCCGATCGGGGCTGCGGCCGGCCTCGACGGTGCTCGGGATGGTGGGGGAAATGTCGGCGACGGCGAGAGGGTGAGACTGGTGGTCACAGCGGCGGCGACGGCGACCGAACGGCGGCGGAATCCGGCTCGGAGTGGCGACGGCCGAGGCGGCTTCGTGGCATCGCGGCGGCGCGCCGGCAGGCGATCGGTGGCCGGGGTCTGTCGTGGCGGCACGGCGACGGCACGGCAAGGCGGAGCGGCGTCGATCGGCGGCAGTGCGGCGTCGGCGGCGGCAGCACACAACGGCGAGGGTTTGGGTGAAGAAGGGTCGGGAGGGAGAAGAAATGCTCTAGTGGCAGTTTCGTAAATAAGTATTGACTCGATTCCTACTCGAGTCAAAATAATAACTAGTTCGTAATAAATTCTAAAAAAATCTAGAAAAATATGGAAAAATTCCATAAAATAAAACAAACACAACAACATCCAAATGGCATGCTCTATAACTAATAACCCACCCGAATATAATCCAACGCGTCCTAACGCGTTATTCAGCCTAAAACTATTTCTACGATCAAACATATAAAAAGAAAAAAAATACTGCATACTTTCATATATTATGATAACTCATATCTCACCATCTTCTCGACGTTATCATCATATATTTAGGTACACCTGACTCTCATCGCTCATAACTCACGGCTGGCCTCGACTCAGCACGCGGTGCATGAAACTGACTCGACTCGAACCAACGGTTGAACCGACTGGTTCGGTAACGTAAAACCCTGACTCGAGTCACGGGTTTTACATATATACATAGCTTTGGCTGCATTTGAGTAAGTCGGGGAGTTGAAAACTTCATCAGACATCATAATCAATTAAACTAAATCGAATTGTGTAATCCTTCCTCAAATTCTTTTATTTTATATGTATTTCATCTTCTATATAAAAGGGTGGGTATTTATTGTTTAAAATATCTCAATTCTTAGCTTAGAAATAGTTCTAGTTTTTGTAATTTTTTTCCTTTCATAATGAGAAGTACTTTTTTCTTTATAATATTTTCTATTTTCATTATGAAGTAATCCTTTATTTCGCTATAAAAAAGAATTGAACTTAATATGGTTTAATTGAACTCATTTCAACCTCTTACTCTTTTATTCAATTGGCTATGTTTAATCATAAATACTTCTAGGTCATGTTCAATCATATCAATAAAGATGGCCATCATGAATATATGAAATATAGCTCGAGCGTTACACAAGCCAAATAATATTCGCCAAAAACAAAAGTGTCATAAGAACAAGTGAACGTCGTCTTCTCTTAATCCTCAAGTGCAGTGGTAATCTGATTGTAACCTGAATATCCATCAAGAAAACAAAAGTAAGCATTCCCAGCTAATCTATCAAGCATTTGATTAATAAAAGGAAGAGGAAAGTGATCTTTTTTTATAGCCTTGTTAAGCTTTTTATAGTCCATGCACACACGCCACCCCGTGATGGTTCTTGTAAAAATGAGTTCATCTCTCTCATTCTTTACCACAGTTATACCTCCTTTATTTGGTACATATTGTACTGGACTTATCCAAGTACTATCTGTAATAAGATATATCACTCCATTATTCAACCAGTTAATAATTTACATCTTGACCACTTCTTTCATATTTGGGTTGAGTCGTTGTTGATACTCTACAGTTGGACTATATTCATCCACTAAGTTGATCCTATGCATACAAAAGGATGGATCAATGCATTTTATATCTGCTATAGTTCAAGCAATAGCTGACTTGTGATCCTTTAGTATTCTAATCAGCTTCTCTTCTTGCAACATAGTTAGCTCTGAAGAACTAATAAGAAGAAGAGTGTCATTCGGCCCTAAGAAAGTATACTTGAGATGTTTTGGAAGTTGATTTAGCTCCAAAATAGGTGGTACTTCAACTGATGGCACCAATTTGTGGAATGATAGATCTAAGGTTTTCGCAACTCTGAATCTCCTAGGCAAGATTGGTTGCGAATCTAATACTTTGACCATCTCTTCCATATCAGTATCTTCTTTACAAAGAGAATTTATGGCCTTATGTAATGAATCACTCAACTGATTCCTTTTTGTATATTATTTTATTAAATAGTTCAATTCTAGAATAATCATATGTTGCATCCAGGCAATTCATGAATTTAAAGATGTTATATGTGACGTACTCATTATTGACCCTAAGTATAAGTTTTCTAGCAGCAATGTTGATCAGTGTTCTCCCAGTTGCCAAGAAACCTCTCCCGATGATGAGTGGTATATTATCATTCATTCCTTCCATTGTGAGCACCACAAAATCTGCAGGAAAGATAAATTTATCAACCTTTATTAAAACATCTTCAATGACTCCTTTAGGATATACCAATGATCGGTCAGCCAATTGAAGTATGATGTTAGTAAAGGCAATGTCCTAGATTCCTAACCTTTTGAAAACAAAAAAAGAAAAGATTAATGGTAGAACCTAAGTCACATAAAATATTACAATGAACATTTCTTTCAATTGAACATGGAATCACAAATTTACCGGGGTCTTTCATCTTAGGAGGTAGTTTTCTTTTGAGGATAACACTACATTCCTCTATCATGACCACAGCTTCATTGCCATCAACTTTCTTTTTTTATGCTAAAATATCCTTCAAGTATTTTACGTAACTAGGCATCTGTTCAAGTGCTTCAACGAAAAGGTATGTTAATTTGTAATTTCTTAAATATATCAAGAGATTTTTTGAAGTATTTTTCGTCACTTTGTTTCCTCAGTCTAAAAGGAAATGGTTTTTTTTTCAACCTCTTCTATATGTACCTCATCTTTCTCTTTCTTTTTGCTTCCAAGTAAGCTAACCAATGTAATGGGTTTATATTTGTTGTTTGTCTTATCATCTTTTTCTTTAACTTCATTAGGTTGAACTGGTTCTTGTAAAGTAATACCACTACGTGTTGTTATGGGTTTACAATGCTCTTGACTATCTTTCCTTGGTTGTTCTAGTTGGCTAGGAAGTACACCCTTAGGTCGCTCACTTGATTCTTTGTTTAATTGCAACACAATTTATCGCATAAACTGTTGTTGTTGTTGTTGTTGATTCTGCATAAATTATTGCATGGTTTGTTGCATATAATTGAACATTTGGATCAAATCCGGTTGTTGTGACTAAAAAGGAAGTGAAGGGGGTTGAGAATTCTGTGATGGTGGTGGTGGATTATTGAGGACAACAGCCGATTGTGGAGAATTATTCCATGAAAAGTTGGGGTTATTGCGCCAACCCGAATTGTAAGTATTGAAATAAGAATTATTGTTCCTATTAAAGTTGCCTACGTAGTTAACTTGAACTGTTGCACATTGACATGTAGAATGTCCTTGTCCACACCATTCACGCCTTGGCTCCATAGCCTTAACTTGTCCTTACATATTAAGATTTTGAACTTGATTAGCTAAAGCACTAACCTAAGCAGATAAAACAGTAAGTGCATCTAATTCTAAAACTCCATACAATCCTCCTTGGGTACCTTTTTTGTGTTGCATGGTGGTTGCTAGGAACTATCAATTCTATCAGTTGAAAAGCTTCATGTAGGTTTTCCATTGGCCGCCGGCATCAACTATGCTCTTTGTTTGCCCCAACAACCCATTATAGAAAGTTTGGAATTGCACCCATCTTTCTATACCATGGTTGGGACACTTTTTCAACAATCCTTTAAATCTTTCTCATGCCTTAAAGAGAGGCTCACTATCAAACTAAAAAAAAGACAAAACTTCGTTACGTAATCTAGCAATTTTAGAAGAAAGAAAATATTTTAACAAAATTTTTTCAGACAATTCATCCCAAGTGGTAATTGCACTTAATAATGACAACCACTCTTTCGCACTTCCTATTAATGAGAATAGAAATAAGCGAAGGCAGACAGCGTCGTCAGAGACGCCAGGTTGCTTATACATATCACAAACCGATAGGAAATTGATGATATGCCTATTAGGATTTTCAGTAGGCGGTCCACTAAATTGTCCTATAATTTGTATCATGTTAAATAAAACTGGTTTAAGCTCGAAGTGGGTCGCATCTACTGGTGGTAAAATAATACTAGGTTATAACTATCTTCCAAGAGGTACAACCCAATCTTGGATTGCCATGTTGTCATCATTGGCTACTGCTACAATTAGTGAAAGTTGAGGCATTTATTTTTGTTGTGGGTCCATGGCTTCTTCTTCTATTGCTTATTGTGTTCTTCTTCCAGTGGCACACAAGTTTCTCAAAGTCCTTTCAATCTATGGATCATAAAAAAATAAGGTGATTGCACTAATTGATGCATAAACAAATGATAATAAGGAAGATGACATTGATATAGTATTTTTAAAAAAATTATACAATAAAATCTAAAAATAAAAGAAAAAGACTCAAAATTCTAATCCTAAATTAACAGCGCCAAAAACTTGTTTGAATAACTTCAATGAAGTGCAACTATACACGGTCAAAACTAGTAATATAATGATAAATTTTCAAGTATCATCCCACAGAAAGATAAATTTATTTATGTTAATAATAGAAAATAGAACTAAGAGCAAAACAACAACAAAAAGAGATTTTTAGTTTAAGATAAAATTCATTCTAGAGTCGAATTTCTCTCAACATGAAATTAATCTTCATCACATCTTACTCTTATCTTTTATTCCCTCGGATTGTCGATCTAAGATAATTATATGACATAGCAGCTCCTGCTCCTTCATGTTTCTATTATTTTGCCTCAATTTCTACCTCCCGGTGATAATTGATTAATCAACAAAATAACGCATTAAGATTTACCTTACAATCGCATACAGTGTTGTATATCTCCCGACCATAACAACAAACAAGTCAAAACTTGTCGTATGATAAATTATTAATGACTAATCTAACTGATATATATCAAATGCAATCAAAGCTATATATATCAATCTTCATCGAGCTTTGTCAATACCATAAATTATACCCAAATCAATGGGCAGGGTCTAATACTTTAACCAACAATTCCTAAGCTTCTTTATTTTTAATTTTTTCTGTATTAAACTCTAAAATTAAATATATTTAATAAAATATTAACTAACTAAAAAGATAAAATAAAATATCACATAATTAATAATATTTATATTTAGGATTTACAAAATCACGTTAAAAATATATGTAAATATTACATAATGAAATTCCTTCACTGCAATTTTGTTATAAATAAAGAGTGGATTTGCTATGTTCAAGCAAGTTTTGGTTGTCGTTCGAAATCAGCCCTTTGTTGTTGTGTTTAAGGAGAACAAAGGAGTGCTTGATCTGATTCAACTTAAGAGTACTAGTGTTTGATGTAACTTGTTTTACGTTTATCGCTTACTCTTATCAATTATTTTAAGAATTAACAATATTTCAAACTTGTGATAATGTTGTTATGTATAAAAAACAGTACACACATTAAAAGCTTTATATAAGTTTTTTTGGAACTACCCTCTTGTATAATAAATAAAGTAAGAGATCCCAATCAAAATTCAACCAATAATGTTCACCTAAACAACTCAAGCAACAAGCCGCTCTAGGCCAATCCAATCCGTGTTCTTTTAATCTCAACCAAAGCAAGGTTGGAGTCCAACCAAGAGAGCTAGGACGGGTAGGGGGAGGAGGTGCCGGCGTCGATGACGTGGGCAGGCACGCGAGTCGACAGGCGCGGCGCTGGCCGACGTCATCACCACGACTTCATTCACCTTGGCGGGCGACGCGTTCTTTACCAATTTTGGCATAGTCCAAGACATCCTACGGCGACGACTTTTCAACTCCCCCGTTGATCGGAAGTCAGATTTGTCCGACACCATCAATCCTGTTCCGGTTCTAGACTTGCAGCTTTTCCTTCCATCAGATACATGATAGATGAGAAATTAGAGTGAAAATTGAGATCCCATCCTGTTTTCCTCCTCATAGATTGCTTAGCTTTACCTCTATCTGTTTGTACCACATATTTTTGTTCCTTCTATCTCTTAATTCCAATTTCCTTGCCTTGATTGTTCGGCGGATCGTCTATGATCTAAACTCATTAACCTATATCATTTTTTTTGGAGTTTGGTTCCTGTGCAAAGAAGTTTATTGTTGTACTGTCCTGCATAGCGTGGTTGAAGCAGCAGTTTTCGTTAGTAGAGGAAAAGAGGAGGGAGATGTATAATTTAGACGACGCATCCGGTTGCTTGACTTCCAATTCGACGGATTGCAACCATTCTTCACTCTCTAGTTGTCCTCCTCCTCACCAGGATGGGGCAAACGCGGATATTTCAAGTTTGAGCAAACTCAGCTCCAATTTGGAGAATCTTCTGCTTGATTCAGAGTTTGATTGTACTGATGCAGAAATTGTGGTGGATGGTGTTCCTGTTGGGGTGCATCGATGTATCTTGTCAGCTCGGAGTAAGTTCTTCCGGGAACTTTTCTCAAGCGGAAGCAGATCGTCTTCTAAAGCTGCTGCTGCTCCTTTGAAGGAAGGGGAGAAACCTAGATATAATATGAGTGACCTGCTGCCCTATGGCCAGGTTGGGGTTCAAGCTTTTATGATTTTCTTAAATTATGCATACACTGGTATGGTGAAGCCATCTCCCACAGAGGCTTCTACTTGTTGTGACAATTCATGTGCACATGATGCTTGCTGGCCTGCTGTTTACTTTGTGGTGGAAATGATGTATGCCTTTTCAGTTTTTCAAGTAGTAGACTTGATCCCAAATCTCAGGTTAGCTCACAAGTTTTCCTTGTCAAATTTTATTTTAGCTTTTCCCTGCTTATGCCTTTGATAACTAACACAATATAGATTTCCAAAAGCAGGTTTTAGTGTTGATTACTTAGTTGATGTTAAAATGCTTGATTAATTGCCTGCATGAAGTAAAATAAAAATATCATAACTTAGGAGTTGGAACGTGGAAGTCAAGATCCAGAATAGGCTAATGTCAGAATATTTTTTCTTCTCTGTTTTGGGCATGTCCCTGATGGAATTCTTACCTTTCTACCGCAATTAGACTAGCTACGATATAACTATGTGTAAAAGCTATAATGGAGTCTCATGTGCAGCGAAGACTTTTGAGTTATGTCGATGGAGCTCTTGTAGAAGATGTCATCCCCATTATCCTAGTCGCCTTTCATTGCCACCTTGATCAACTACGCTCCCACTGTGTGATGAGGATAGCACGGTCTGATCTTGAGCTCATTTCTATAGAGAAGGAACTACCACATGAGGTGTCTGAAGAGATAACTGCACTTCGTGCCAAATTAAAGTTGGATAATCCTAGTTCAGAGCTTTTGGATCCTATTCATGAGAAACGAATCAGGAGGATCCATAGAGCTTTAGATTCTGATGATCTAGAACTGTTGAATCTGCTCCTTACAGAATCTAATGTCACTTTGGATGATGCATTTGCTCTCCATTATGCTGCTGCTTACTGTGACTCCAAAATAGTGGCTGATCTGCTTGGCTTGGGCATTGCTGACATTAATCTCAAGAACCGTAGGGGCTACACTCCTTTGCATGTTGCTGCAATGAGAAGGGAACCTGCTGTTATAGTTTCCCTTCTTGCTAAAGGCGCATCTGTGGGAGAGATGACTGGTGATGGCAGGTGTGCAGTCAGCATATGCCGGAGGTTGACAAGGGCAAAGGAGTATCATGCTAAGACAGAGCAGTGTCAGGAAACAAACAAAGACAGGATATGCATAGGTATTCTGGAAAGGGAGATGAGAAGAAATCCACTGGCTGAGAATGAGTCTACTACCTCCTCTCCTTTTATTGTTGATAATCTTCTCATGAAACTATCATACTTGCAAAACAGAGGTCAGTTGATGTAGTTTCAGTACTTTGTCTTCACCTTTGTAGTTAAGTGTGCTTCAACTGCTCACATAATTTAGTATTTCTACTATTAATTATCAGGATTTAGCCGAACATTGTTATTCTTTGTGGCATTTATTGATTCTTTCTTTTTTACCTTGTCCTTGTCTTGAGTTGTCAATGAAGAGATCAAACGATATAGCATGACCATATTCGGAGCTAAATCTGAGTTTAACTGACTAGAAACTTTTTTGAGTCTTTTATTTCTATTTTTGGAGCTGAAACGATCTTCTTCTCTCTTCTTTTTTTTTCCTCCTAATACCCAAAAATGTGCTGCAGACATGGATTTTAAACTAGGATTCATATGATTACAAATAGCAAAATTTTGATGGGCAGATGCCCTTACTGGCAGCATGAAAAACATATATTAAGAGAAAAATTAGTTCAAGCCAAGTCTACCTGATTTTCAATAGTGTGATTTGGTATATTCATTTCCATTATCTGTGTAATAACAGGTGTGTGATCTTATTTCTACCTTCTTCTTTTTTTAACTTGCTTTGGCTTTTAAGATAACCACCACCAGTGGTTACTTCTATACTCATTTCGTGATTTGTTCCAACTACTCTGTATGCTTCTATGTGGAGTATTGCATCCAAAAAGATTTACGGAGTTATCTATTTTGCTATCAGTTGCATGTGCGAAGATGCTCTTCCCTGCTGAAGCTAAGGTGGCAATGGAAATTGCACAGGCTGATGATGATACAGACAAATTTGAGGGCCTTGCTTCATTTCAATACTTGAAAGAGGTTGATCTTAATGAGACACCTACAGTTCAGCACAAAAGGCTAAGGTCAAAGATGGACTCCTTGCAAAAGACGGGTATATCTCTACTTCGGTAACAATATTATCTATATTCTCTGCTATATCTCCATTAACGTATGTGATCAGTATATACAGTAGTTTGAAACATGAATTAAAGCGTAAAACATATTTCCTGTAAACTATTAAAGATGTACTGGTTTTGCATTCTCCTCTTTGATGTGGTTTGCTTTCTGTTGACAGTCAAGATGGGTAGACGATTTTTTCCCAATTGCTCACAAGTTATCGACAAGCTTCTTGAGAATGACATCTATAGAGAATTATGCGTTGATGGTGGCACCCCTGATGAACAGAAGCTAAAGCGCCTGAAATTTTGTGAGATGAAACAGGAAGTCCATGCGGCATACAAAAGAGACTGTCTATCAGGTTTATCTTCATCGTCATCTTCGTGATCATAATGGAAGTTTTACTGTAGAAGATCCTGCATCCGCAAGGAGGTTGAATTTAGTCTATTAGGTTTGTCTTCATCGTCTTCTTCGTGACCGTGAAGGAAGTTGTACAGCAAAAGTTTCTGCATCCAAAAAGAGGCAAGGAGATCTTTAATGTGGTGCGTGAATATTTTGTGCAGAAGTATTAAAATGGTTCTATATTTTAATAGTGAAGTAAAAATTTAAATGGCTACCTCCATTTAATATTTACTTCAACATTGTGTATTTTAGAAAGTATGTGTAGAATTTTACAGTGAGTTCTTTGGAAACAGATTGGACTATTTTAGTTGAAGATGAGAATATTGGTTCAGACTATAGTATAATTAAACAAATTTTTTAGACTAAGCATATAGACAATGAACGGTATATTAGACAAATTGATATTTTTTGAACAATATATTTAAAATTAACAGAGGAGTGTAGATTCGATTTTGTTTCTAATAGCATGAATATTTTTACTACCATTTACTCATTAATATATGTTTTATACATTAAAACGAACAAAATGCGGCTAGCACTCTACCTAGGATGACTCAATTATGTTTAACTTCATGCAAAAGGAGAACCAATAGAGCACAGGTGGCCGGAGTCCCCAATGAGCTTCACCTCCCTTAAAACCATTCATGGCCACATGCCGTGGAGCAGCATTTGAGGTGAATGGGGACATCATGCCACGGAACATCCTATCCGGATGCTTCCCCGTATGGCCATAAAGGGCCTTACAAAAGTGAAGCTTTTCGAACACTCTCTGGCACCTATCCACTGATGGTGCTGGTTCTGATTCCTTTCGTCGATCAATTTAAACATTATACGATATCCCCAAGTATCAAAAAGTACCATGAGAAAGCTTGCTCAATTTTAATCATCCACGACATATATATAGATATTATATATTTTTTGACCAAAGATAACACTTCTTCCCTAGGATCTGCTCTTAAATGAATTGTATTTGTTAGGTTCATAAATTTGGTTGAATGCTCTTAAATATTGGACGTACAGAGAATTTGTTTGCAAGTAGTGAATGTATCACTTGTTGCCAGCTCTTAAATGATTTGTATTTGTTAGGGGTCACAAATTTGGTTCAATGCTCTTGAATATTGGACTTTCTTAATAACTACATACATTTATAAACATAGAGATTTGGTTCGATGGTTGCGAATAGTGGAAGTATCTAATCATATACATCGATTTAGTTCATTAGTACTTCCAAATAATGGGTGTATATTACGTCCAATATCTTCGACTCCACATTGTTGCGAGTGGCGGATTACTTGCAGGCGTGGTGGTGTGGTATAAACTTATTCGTAAAAATAGGTCCTTTGACTTGTAAGAATACTAACGCTATAGACCTGTTATTAATTTATTATGCTATGGATGCTTACTTTACTTGTTCCTTACAGAATTAGTGAATTTTTAATCTCCGCCAATAAATTTTTTTGCTTTACTCTCGCTATCAATACTAAATCACACTCATATTTCTTTTGATAAATAAAATAACAATTGTTACTAAATCACTCGTAATTAAAGGTGACAAGCTAAAAAATTACATCATTTTATCATCTCAAATTATTAAAAATATAAGAGATATCTTGAAATAATTATTATTAAAAGATCTCACTTAGTGTAAAAGTAGAGATCATTATCCATATAAACTTATTAGGTAAGATATCGTGACATGCACGACTAATACTAAAGATGAATTTTAATTTTATGAATAAGTTTTTGTTGTATAATAAAATAAATTATAATAATTTAATATTTTAGATATATATTTTGATTAACTTTAAAGATAGATCTTAATTGAAAAAGAAAAGAAAATACAATATATATATATATATATATTAAAATTTTATTTTGATTTTTTTATTAATAAGAGTAGACTATATGTATATATAGTAGGAATCAGATGCTTGTTACATAGGATTTTGCCACTCGCAATGAGTACAACTTGGCATAAGCTAGAAGCAAATACTCACAGCACTTGTGAGTCTTCAGGTTTGAAGACACCAATCTTATGACTTAATAGATAGAATAAGTCAAAAGAAGAGACAGTTAGATAGAGGTTAAGAGCGTTGGTATCTCCGGAACTCAATCCTCCTCCACTTGGATCATTCTATGATCTCTCTTCCAAGTCTGTGGCGAAGCCGGCCCTAGTTGCTTCTAACTCTTCTTCGTGTTATAAGCACATTTTGCCGGCTCTCAACGCCAACTATCAATCCAACTTCTCATATGTACATATATTAAAGCACATGGTTGAGTGAACTTCTATATCAACACTTCTTCCCCCACTTCCAAACACAAACACAGCAAACATGGCAGGCAAGCCCGGCCAGTCGAAGTCCCTGGAGGCCACCCCTAGCTCCTCGCCGAGACCCGGTGGGATCCCATCATCCCCAAGTCGTCTCCTCTCTCCGTCTCACCGGAAAATTGGACAAGTTTCCGATGAAAAGCATCGGAGAAGCAGTGCGGAGGACGTTCATTCCTCATCGGTCAGAACAAGATCACTATGGCCGTCCATTACTACTAGCTTCTCCCATGCTACGCACAAGAAGCTTTCTACTTCTACAGAAACTACAGCAAATCCTCCGGGGACTCTTGCTGATCATCTTGGGAATGAGAGGTTGATGGATTTCATACAGAGGAGATCAAAGGATGTTTCCTCACTGACCAGGCAGAGGAGTTCCTCCCAATCCATCAGATTCGCTAATGACAAGGAGCTGGATCAGATGAAGAACGAGAAGAAGATAACAAAGGAGAACCGCCCATTTGGTGGATCAATGAGATACACTCGTGGTAATAACTTTTTGAGCTCCTCTTCATCTTATATTGCTCTAACGCCGGGAAGAGTCTCTGTTGATGATTACTTTTTAGAAAGAAGAAGCAGTAACAACAAGCCTTTAGATTCTTCAATGGATATACTTAGCTCTCAGTCAGAGAGCAGTGAGGCGGCCATTTCATCTTCCACAACCAAAATTTCAAGTCTTCGGAAATCTGCCATTGGCAACATGCAATCAAGGTCCTTCGGCCGGTCTAGTAAAGCTCTCGACGCAAGCGGGTCCTCCCCCAATTCTAATGTTTCCTTGGCAAAGACTGCAATACTGAAGAGAGCCAACTCTTTGACAGCTTATGGTTCCTCCATGTCTCAGTGGGCCTTGTCGCCGGGAAGGACCCAGTCTCCGCCTCTCTCCGGTGACGACGACGGCGGGAAGGCAGCGCAGTCCTTCTCCACCTTAAGGCCTCCAGGCATGAAGGCCAAAAGTGGGATGGGGAATTTCCTAAGCTTGGGATTGGAGTTGTTGAAGGGGAAGAGATCATGTTCTTCCCAAAGTCTAGTGGCTATGGAGCTAAAGCTGGGGAAGCTACCCATGAGCTTCGCCTTCTCCACAACAGATTGTTGCAATGGAGATTTGCAAATGCAAGGGCTGAGATAGTAAACAATGGCAAGACGAAGCAGTCAGAGGTGTGTTATTTAGTGTACGTGCACAAACCTTTTATGGTACCAAGTGATCGATCATTCACCCTTGTGGTTTATTTATGTTCCCATATAGATCACTTGCTCAAATGCATGGGCAAATATTTCCAAGTTGCGAAAATCTGTTGTGCAAAAGAGAGTCCAGTTAGAGAGTGAGAAGCTTGAGATAAAACTGAACAGCATACTTGGATCTCAGGTAATTAGAAGCTATTTTTCTGTTTTCAACTATGCATAGTTTCAGCTACGTTGGATTAAATACACTACAAATAAAAAACAAGAAATTGCATAATTTGATGGAAAAAAATGTAGATAAAGTACTTGGAAGCATGGGAAGAGATGGAGAGGCAACACTTCTCTGCAGTTTCAAACACCAAGGACCGGTTGCAGGAGGCAATTTGTAGAGTTCCTTTTGTTGAAGGTGCAAAGGTGAGTATAGCTTTTGTAATCTTCTTCTTGCATTTTTTCAATCTTGTCTTACTCTTTTCATGTTTAACTTGAAAATATAATGGAATATATTAATGCATTGAAATTATTGCAGGCAGACCTTGAAACACTTCCAATAGCTCTTCACAAAGCAGAAAACCTGGCAACATCAATAAACAGATACAGCAGTCGCCTGCATCCCATGGTGATATATACCTTAGTTAATTAACAATAAACATGCATATTGAAAGAAATTAGCCCAAGCTGTAGACTCAATCAGAAAATTTAAACTAACAGGAATTTTATTTGGTCGACCTTTGATAACAGACGCAAGAATCTGGTGGAATGATGTCAGAGTTAGCATTCGTGGTAGCAAGAGAGAAGGCCCTGCTCGAAGAATGCCATGAATTGCTTGGGGTTATTGGTAAACTACAGGTACATTTCATAATTAAAACTTAATTTTCGACCTTTTCCTCAGCTATTACAAAACCAATCCTACCTCCTAATGTTTATTGAAATTTACAACTTACTGTACTAAAAGAAAAAAATTCTTCGATTTTATCATAGCACTCCCCTGCATTCTGTACAATTCTTGTTTTGCCTGGATTATGAACATGGGATCAAACTGTACAAAGAGGCTCTTCTAATTGGTTAATTACTCTTGCGCAGGTGCAAGAAAGGAGCTTAAGATGCCATATTATGCAGTCAGCTCTTTTACAGAAAGCACAATTACAAGTGGTGTAAACAAATTATATATAAAAAAGACATTTATTGTATATAGGCAATCCTAGAATTAGTTTAATATTTCGACTGGTTGCAATGGTTTAGCGAAGAGACTAGTTGTTAATACTTGCAAGTTGCAACTGAATTATAGTTCAGCTGCTGATCTATTTTTTGTACTTTTTATTTTTTATAATTTGATATTATTGAGAGTACAACCCCTCCTTTATAATAGATATATACTAGGTATGACCCGAGCGATGTATGAGCTACTAATGATTGATTTTTGTAAATTTATTACCATATTAATATTATTCTGGTAGACATTGAATTTTGAAATATGTAATTATTAAAAACACTTTTGATTTTGATTTTCAATGCAAGCAATAGTTTCTATTGGATGGTTATTTTTGCCAATGCTTTATTCCTCAAAGTAACTGCAACAATCATTTCTACAGTGTAGTTTTTTGTTAATGCACTCTAATATGCAGACACAACAAGTATAAGTCATTAATAATATAATATTATTGTTCAATATATATAAGTAATCAATACAACTCTTCAAAAAAACGTCTAAAAAACTAACGTTTGGTGAAAAAAATGATAATAATGGGTACGATAATAAAAAAGTGTGACTATTAAAAATAAAAATAAAGAATCAGATTATTAGAAGCGACAATAAGAGGTGTGGGGTGCAACAATAAAGGGTGCAACCTTTTAATGTGAAAATAACTAGTACATCCATTAAAAGTAATGATAAAGGATGCAACAATAAAAAGTATGACTATTATTAGTAAAAAAAGGCGAGACTATTAAAAATCATAATAAATGGTGTGACAATAAATGATGCAATTATTAGAAATAAAAATAAAGGGTAAGATCATTAAAAGTGATGATAAACGGCATTGACAATAAAGGGTGCAACTATACAAAAATCATATTTAATATATTGTAATAGATGCTAGATAAATATTAAAAGTTGGACTAGTTGTGTCTAAATAGATAGCTAATTATTTTGGATAGTATCTAAAATTTTTATATTATCAAAGTAGAGCCATCAATGAGCCCTCATTGTATAAAAACTAAAGCCCGGGGAGGCAAAAAATCTAAGTGGCATGGTTTTTTATAAAGAAGAAAAACCAAAGAGTCTAATCAAAGACTCATATGGCTAAAATAAGTTTAAAAGGAGAAAAAGAAGAAAAGAAAAGATACAATCCGCAACTCGTTGACCGTCAGTTAAACCATAAAGCTCCTTCACCTCTATCGTCTCAAAGCCTTATAGAATAGGATATTGGGTATATTTAATCACTTTACTAGTGTATGGAAGTTAAAAATATAATCCGGTGTGGAGAATTTGATAAATATTAAAAATTGAGTAATTTAGTGGCTAGTTGGTCATTTTGAATAAGGTTTAAAATTTTTTAAATATACCATATTTAAGAAAAGAAAAAGAAAAAAAAAGACCTAATCCTGATTTGTTCAAGTTAGCATGTACCTTAGATGAGAGTGGGAAGAGGTGAAAACATAAGTGAAAGACTAAGGCGGCTCGGTCCACGTGAAAATAACTTGAATAACATTAAAATTTTTAAATGGTTAATTTGATCAAAATTAGATATATTTAATATATTTTATGAATTAAATATTTTTTTGTATCTACATTAAATATAATTCTATGTAAATAAGAACAAAAAATAAGTATGATTGCATCGAAGTGGGTCACTTACTTGCACTCCCACGTGGAATTAATTTTTCTTACCTGAAGAGATTAAAGAAAGGAATTTTGCGTTTTGGGAAGGTACACTGGTGATTCACTTAATGATAATTATAATTATAAAAATAGATTCCCTTCTAAACCCAAAAGGCAGCTTTCTAATCTACGAGTTGCTTGTGTCATTTTGATTTCATTTTTTGTTGGTTGTGTGCTTGTGTAGGGTCGTGAGAGGGGGAATTGGTCAGAGGACGGCCATTAATCTGAACTTTTGTGTTCTAATAACAGAAGAGACGGTAAACTTAAATGGTTATTAACAGTTCCAATTAATAAACTACTTCCTCACCTATTATTAGTCCCTGTATATATAGAGCAGCAACGGCGAGAGTAACAACTCAACATAAACATATATAAATGGTTTAAAGCTGATAACATTGTTCACTCTCTTTCTCATGATAAGCAAAACATTCAGCCTACTAATCCCAAGCAAGCTTAAAAGTAATGATGATTAACTTGCTGGAATATATTATTTAACAACTAAGTACGTAGCTCATGACAGAACATAATTTGATCATCAAAACCACCCCAGCATAAATTGCACCTAAAGCTCGAGAACTTTTTTCCAGGAAGGCCTGCTGCTAATATCCTCCCACCATGCACTGACATGTTTCCTGTCCTTGTACATGTATCCTAATCCAATCTCATGCACAACATAGTGGGTATATGAGAGATGGGTTAGGTCAGCTAAGCTGTAAAAGTCCCCAGCCAAGTATTTACTCTTTGAGAGCCTCTCTTCATAGATGTCCAACACTATGGCCAGTTTCTTCTTGCTCTCTTCCACAGCCTTGTCATCTGTGGAAAGACCTATTTTCGGTTTAAACAGCACCTCAAGGACCAGAGTGTAAACATGCGGCTGGTAGTTTTGTGACTCAACTTCCAACCACTGCTCCACATAGGCTCTGTCCTCCAATGTTTCCCCCAGCAGGTTGCTACCTTGATGAGCATACTTCTCCGAATAGTATCTTAAAATTGCCCGAGACTCTGCCGATTATTAGCAAATGGATCAACACAAAGTTAAATTAATATATTATGTTAATTGCCAACGAATTAATAGCAAAATGCTTTACCATAGAGGAACAAATCTCCATCCTGAACTACAGGGACTACTCCGAATGGCTGCATCGGCCAGTTGCAACAAGTTAACAACAAAATCGATCACATAAACGATGTATTCATACGAAAACGAGGAAAATTGGTGTCAACAGAAAGTACCAAGAGAGAGATGAAGTAAGTAACAAGCTGGGTATACCTGTAGCCTCAAGAACTCTGGTTTCTTGTGCTCTCCATTGAACAGATCGACCGGAATGATTTCGAATTCAACCTCTTTCTCGAGTAGGCAGGCAAGGACTCGCCTGGTTGCCGAAGCATAGGCAGGGCCGTGCACCTTCACCACCATCTTAACCCAACTCAAGTTACAACTCTTGCAACTGATGTTAGAGTTTCAATCTCCTTGTGCTGTGTCCATATCATACGCATCTGCCTCTATAAATTCCAATCTGGAGTACTAATCTTTCCCAAGCGTCGATCTTTGACCGTGAATTTTATATATATATATATATATATATACACACACAATTCACGGTGTTTAAATTGGGTGGGATGTTTATCTTTAAAAAAAACGAGAGGGGGATGTTGTTCCCTGGCAAGTAGATGTGGACACAGATCCCGCCGTCCTTCCAAATAAGTCCATTTTCTAAGTCAATTTGAGGATGCAACAGCTGTATGTTTTTGACTAAGGAAGGCGCCTTATCAAATAATAAATACTAATGTTGCTTTGAAAAAAAATGGTGCGGTTGCTTTGGCTTTACCTGCGTCAGTGCACATGTTCATCCATGGCCCGTTGAAGTTAAAACCGTCACGAAAATATGATGTCGCTTGCTTTTCAATAAATAATAACACGTTAGTAAAGAAAGATATTAGATTAACATCTAACATTAACAAGGCTACTATATAATAATACGTAGCATCATGAACTGCATATATTAATCTTGAGGTCTTAGTCAAATTTCATCCTTAGTTAAGTCTCAAAAACACTGTTGCATAATGTAAAACGTCAATGAAAGGGAACTGGAGGAGATGGAAGCAGCAGCAGCTCAATTCGTTTAAAAGATTTAAGCTCATAACAAGATGCATAAATTTAATTCAATGTATGATCGAAGATAAACGATAGGCATTACTAGTAAAATAACCAAAAAACTGTTTGGAAAAAAAAACTAATGTGATCCAAAAGGTTTCAATTTATTCTCCGCGTACATTTGATAGTGCCCATGAATGATCAACATTTGTGCAAAGATGGATGACTGCTCCTATTCATTCACCTCTCCTGATCAGTTTTTTAAACAAGATTGCCTTCATCTGAAATGGGAAAACAGGTTCAAACATCGAGGCCATGTCGAGCTTCCTTCAAGGGCGTCAACTGGGTGAGATCTTCGATTGGATAAACGTATTGTGAACCGCACCTCGGCGTTCTTTCCAGCTGCACAACAATGTTGCATCTTGGCCGAAGCATAGACAGTGCCCGGAGTTTGCATGTCATTTGATAGTACGAGAGGGGTTGGATATGGAGAATGTCCTCGGCCAGGTAGTAATTCGTCTCTATTTGATTTCTCCGGCGAGCCATATACTTTGCTCTCCCTGCTGTAACTGTCACTACTTTCGCCTGAAGAAGGAGAAGCTTCGCAATCAAAACTAACAGACCTGGTTTGAGACTCTCTTCGTCCATGTTGTTCTGGTTCCTTGCTCGCAGACCTTTGGACGATGCAAAAGAAATCGATTAGAACTAAGGAGGATCTTTTCATTTATGAATGGTTTGCATGCAAATGGATTTCAAAACTAGGAGAAAGCCTCGTCCGAAATGATTCAACTTTGCTAAATTTTATGGTTTTTTTAAAAATCAAGTTGCAAATATACTAGAAATGATAGGGCACATATGAAATGCAGCTCACTAATGGTACTTACCTCCTCGTAACGTGCACTAGGGTAGATGAGCGGCCTTCAACTGGAGAAGCTGGATTGTCTTCCTTCAAAAATTCCACTAATTCAGATGCCTTGTCAGGTGGATCAACAAAATCAGCAGAACAATCTTGGATTGAAGAAACAATTCTTACTTCAGACTGGTTTTCTACAAATTATGTATGTAAATTCAATGAGAATTAGCCGAATTACAATGCTTAATTATGACTAGTTAAACTGTCATATCACCTTCTACATTATGATTTCCAGACGAACTAGCAGTCTGCAGGTTAGGCTTATCTTTAAGCCAAGAAACTGTTTCTTCTTTCTTTGGCATCTCTAACGACTCCCTACAATATAACTCAACGGGAAAATGAGCAGCCTTATCAGATAGTTGATCCCTGCTTCCCCTGATTTGATAATATGATGAGAACGCCCGAAAAGCGGTTATCCTCCAAATCTGTTACGCCAGTGTTGCTCAGCGTTGGTTCTTGAATTTTCACTCTCTGTCTTAAGCTCAGGAGCACTTTTAAATATTGACCCACAAGACTTCAGATATGCAGCCCATAAAGATAGATACACACACACACAAAAGCATTGTGGTTATGCAAAAGCCATGAATTTGTCCTGCTATTTAGAGATGAACAGCTGTGTGGTTGGATGGATTACGAGAGAGAAAAAATATTTAAAAAAGAAAAAAATAGTGTTTTTTATCATTTTCTCTGATATATTTGGCCAGAAAGAAAGAAAAATTATGAAATACCGTTATCCCATTCTATCATTTCTTATATTTTTTTGAACAATAAATGATTGTAAAGGTGTTTTCCTTCAATTCATTTTTTCCCATTTTTTATTGCTAACCAAATAAAAGCAAATCATTTTTCTCACATTTTCTTTCTCTTTTCTCCCCCCGTCCGGAACAATCCTCACCATTAAGAGAATAAAAAAGAAATGCTTGAATGACGACTAAACCAACCACATCACTATCAAGCACATCATAAGTAATAATGTCAAGTGTCGATCTGGGCTCGTAGAGGCATGAATGTATTAATTTCCAAAGAAATGCAGATATCGCAGGAGCGCCAAGATGGTATAAAAAGGTATACGTCTGTAGTAGTTTATAAGCGTTATCATCATTCTCAACATACTTTGATTAGAGTGAAGAACAATGGAAAGTCATTAGCACACTTACAAGCCAACAATGAGAGGTTACAAATGCTAATACCAACAAGATCAACAAGCAACAGATGAACAAAATCAAGAACATGGCGAAAACTCGATTCCAGCATGATCATCAAATTCCCCTGCTTTATCCGTTGACTCGCATGATTGCCCTGCAATCGCCCAGTTTCCAAACCCTCTACAAATCCATAATCCTCTGCCCAAGATTTCAAACATCAATAGCATACCACACAACGCGAACTACTCCAAAAAAGAAGAATTTGGAATCTTCTTCTTCAAATAAAAAGAACAAAAACAAATCACCTCTAACTTCAACAATGTTCTGACCAAAAATATCCCTATGAAAACAAATCAAGAACATGGCGAAAACTCGATCCATGCCCAAGAACCGGAAGCCTTCGATAAAAAACAGCGACACGCAGCGATTTTTTCCACTCTGATTTTTTCGGATTCGATATCAGAAGCGAGAAGGAGGAGGAAGACATTTGAATGGGCGGGGGAAAGGGAGGGAACAGGGAGAACGCAGCGGGGCAGTTTTATAGGACATGGCATTTTCAAGTATTTAGCGAACAGCACCCTATTGTTTATAAGTGTTTGAATTCGGTCCTCTCTGAATTTGTAGAAGTATGAAAAACAACACTTGCTTTTGTGAATAATTATCTACACCAGCAAAAATTAAATTCCTGACTTATGGGCATTAAAATCCTAAGTTTTAACTGCGGTTAGTAGTCCCTAAACACAGTCAATGGGGTTCGATTATAGCTCAATTGATTGCGTTCACCGTAACCATTTAATGTTTTTAAATTTTTTATTATACTTGAGCTATTAACTAAGTTGAAAAGGTTCTATCATACCCAAATTTTCATCATTTTATCGTCGTTAAACGGTTAACTAATGGCTAAATTTTTATCATTTTATATATCATAAACTAAATTGTCATTCATAAAATTTAAAATATTCTAATCATTTAAATATGACAAACTAAAGTTATTAACTAAAAAATAATTAATCTAAATTAATAATCTCATCAAAGGAAAACGTTCAACAATTAAATATTTTACGAATAAAGTAGAGGTAAAAATGAGTTTTAAAGTTATATATTAAATTACTAAATAAAAATTGGTTAAATCAGTAAACCGGTTATGGTAAAGCTTTTTACCATTATTATTTATTTCTAAGCCCATTCGGTTAAACTAATCAATTTTTTTACTATTTTCTAATGTGGTTAAACAAGTTTTTTTTATTTTTATTTAATTTAATTCGAATCAGTTGATAAATTATTAAATTGGGTGACCATTTACGGTATTACCTGTCACTATAATTTATGACTGATACAAAGTATATTTGATTCAACCATATTGAACGGGTTCACCTAAATCTTAAAATTATAAGTGTGATATTTTATTAATGTTGAAAATATCTTTTGTCATCAATTCTTAATCCAATAGCCGTTAAAATATCATAGCTTTTAATGAAGAATTGGATTTTAGAAACATTATAAAAAATTAAAAATAAATTAAAATAATATGAAAGCCAAAATTATGCCCGTTTTGAAAGAAGGTAAGCGGGGTGGGTATCATATGGTATTCAAAATTATGGTTATAATAATAATAAAATTTGCTAAAATCTTGTTAAATTAATAGAATATAATTATAATTTTGTTATGGAAGGTGATTAAAATAGAACTTGATAATTATAACCCTTATTTTGCAGCGTGAAAAAAAAAACTTATTTTCAGGAAAGATTAGCTCCGGTATAAATTTAAGAAATAACCATTAATTTGATCAATTTGTGACGTTGCTTAAAATTACATCCATTTAGGCCCACATTAGGCAATCTTCTTTTTTTCAAGTTCAACGAATTATACTTCTTGACTTAACGATTTAAATTACAATATGCCCATATAATTAAAGAATTAAAGACTAATAATGACGTAGCAACCTAATGTTTTTAACTACCCTTTCATCTTAATTATCAAAATAATTATAATAAAAATTAATTTTAAAATATTTGGTAACAGTGGATTTTTAAAAATTTAAAAATGGATGACAATGATATTAAAAAAAGACAATTTTTTTGTAAAATCTACTAAAAATATTCATATTAAATATGTAGCTCATATAAGTTATATAATGCCTAACTAATATAATTTTTTCCCTATTATAAATTACCCAATGGTTATTTGAAATATATTTATTAGTATAACAGCATTACAGGTTTCAAGTTTGTCGAGCTTCTCAAAAGTTACAATAAACAATAATGAAAATAGAAAAACCTTGAATTCAAATTCATATATCAAAAGTATATATATGTACAACAAGCATAGTATATTGTAAACATCAGCTGATTTAACATAATCAGAGCTAGCGTAGGTCATCTCCAAGTGTGACACATATATACTTGGCATTTGATATAAAGTTTCCAAGTCCCATCCCCTAGTGGACATTGGAGGGCCATCCTTGTCCCATGACCAGGATTGAGTAAAAATCTTGTTACTCGTTAACAAGAATGGGGAATCTAAAGCATAACGAGTAACAAGATTTTTACTCAAGCGACCAGAGTAAAAACAAGCTAAGAGTTGATTCTCGTTATGCTTTAGATTTTAGGCAAACAAAAACAAGCCCATCAATCTGTTTCACCAAACTAAGACTAAGATCACTAAGCACCTCAAACGGATTAGCACTATAATTAATCGGTAGTTAATGAGGATCAGCATTTAGTATGACCACAGGAATGCCTCCCCTCCCATGTTGGACTGGTCTGCCACCATATCTAGTGCAGCCAACAGCGAAACGTGCTCCGGCACAGCCCCTGGCTCCGATGACGGTGAGGCAGCTCCACTGCTTCCAGTGCCAGAGGAGTTGCCGCTGGCCGTAGCAATGGAGACGGACATTGTCGTCGTCGCTGTTACTGCTGCCGCCTGGCGCATCCTCATTCGAACTACTTCCGCCCTGGGCTACGGCAAGCTGAGTCTGCAACTTGTTCACCTGCTGTTGGAGTGATGAGATGGCCCCTACACACCCATACACCGGGTCCCGCACCCTTGCGTTGGCCTCGTACACCATGCTGCTCACTGCATCACTCCGCTGATGCACTGGCAGCTCCTACAATATCATATAGTATGTCCCTTAAAATTAGGATCGGCAACGGGAATTAATATATATATTGTATTCTCCATTCATACATATTACGCTCAAAATTTTCAACAAAACCCAGATTAAGATAAGAGTGTTAAAGTTCCTTATAATAAAGCTAACAGGTAATGAAGAAAATCAATCCGCTAAAACATGTACATGAAAATAAAAGGTGAAATACTAAAATTAAAAAGTAATAAGAAGCAAAGTGGGAAGGAAGGTCAGGACGGGGCCTTCCAAACCCCCTTTTCCTGGAGAAATGAGTAGTTAAGGATACCTGGGAGAGGTACAAGGCGTGAGGTGGTACTTTCTTGAAAGGAATAATAGCGCCTAAGCATGTACAACTACATCAATACTAGCAATCTACTGCCACTAGCAAAAGCAAGATCTCATGGACCTGGGTCTTTTTTCTCCTAGGAACCTTTGAAATGGGTAAAGCAACATGGGCCTCCACAAAAAGGTTTGAAACAAAGAGCATTTGCCAAGGCCCACCAAATTTGAGGACAAGGCCACTGCTGCCTCTGGTCATCTCGAGCGGTCAAAAGAAGAGACAAGTGACCAGAGTTGGCTCCACCATAAAATATTTCACTTCCATCGTCCAAGCGACGACGAATTTGGGCGTGCTCAATAACCATAAAAATGTCTAGAAATATTGATTCTCAACAACCATTCCTCGAGTCTATTGGTCTTTCATCATAATTATCACTCCTTTGTGACTACAGTTTAAACAATACATGGATGAAGATTAATTTAATCTCAAATAGCCAAAATTCACCACCAATTATACAAGAATTAACACTATCTTTAGCAAGCCTATAATAAGAATAAGAATAATATACAATGGGATCTCAACTACTATATATGAGTAAAGAAAAGGAGGTCTCACCTGCAGCATTTTGCTCACGTTGCTGGCTCCAAAGATCTTGTGCACATTGGCAAACTTGTGAGGCTCATCGGCGGGGAAATACGGCGCAAACACGCAGTCCTGCGCGCACCTCCTTCGCAGCAGCTTGCAGGCGGCACACGGCGAGGCCGCGCCGCAGTGCCTCCGAACCACATCCCTCATCTACACCTCTAGTAAACTACTTGACCAATTACGTACACTCCTGATTGCCGCCCCCCTTCACCACTATGAGCAAGCAGTTAGCTACAAGTACTGGCTGTGCCGCCACTGGAACTACTCGAGCTAATAAGTGGAGGGAAACGGTTAAAAGGACAAAAAATGGAGAAAGAAAAAGAGGGGTATCAATCATGGGGGAGATGAAGGAGGTGGAGGGAAAGGGTGATGGTGTGTTTATAATGACCAATTGGATATATGATATCTGGTTTGGGCCCTCCAAAGGCGTTGAAAGACTGTTGCATTCTAAATCTTGGGTGGTTGTGATTAATAAGTTCTTAGGATTTTGGACCTGTTCTTAGATGCCTTTGATCATCACTAAGCAAGCATGTTAAATCACATTAATTACATGATTTGTTACCAATTAATTTTTTTTAAAAAAGTCGATAAATAAAAGTCCATGGCACTAAATCCTACTATTTATTAACGAGCGAGTACCTAATTCGGCTTGGCTCGAGCTAATCCTTGCGGAGAAAGTGGCAAGAATAATATATTTTAAAAAGTTTTTATTTAAAAAATTAAAATTAATTATATACGATTAGAAATGGAGAGAGAGGTGGGACACCGGGGTGGTTAATGCACGTGAGATGTCGGATATATGATTAAAGGTCTAACGTGAAAAACGGTCAACTGTCATGTTGGCGGTTGGTGCCGGCCATTGCTAGTCCAAAATTAGTTTGTCGGCAAATGCCATTCCTCCCATGAAACATATATGGGTCATGTCCCATATCTTCCAAGCTACGCTCTCTAATTGTGAGACATGTGGGTTCAAAAAAGAACCGTCCGCAAATCTTTGATGTTTTTTTTAAAATTATATACATGTGAAATGCTTTTTCTTAAATAAAATTACTCACATGAAACCAGCTTAATTAAGTTTATTTCTCTTATTTTTCATGCAGCATTTCAACTTTCATTGATTAATAGGAATGCCCGGTACGGACCTATCGAAGGCAAAGAATAGAAATGGAAGTTTAAACAGTTCTTTTAGGTCATTTTTAGACGTAGACTCGGCTTATCATGTGGTTAAACTCTGCCAAAATTTGTGAACTATCGATCCTAAACCCAGATAAGCAAGAGAATATGACATTAAGAACAGCATTCGGCTATTGAAAATGCCACCATTTTCAATCCTGATATAAAATTCATGTCCTGCAAAAATAGGGTGAAAGGTGAAAAAGAATAAAATAGATTGCTAGATCAATATATTCAATGAGGAAATTATCTGTATGTACATAATTGATTAGTGAAGTTCTTACTTTTTCATACGGTGTTTCTAATCATCTTAATTTCCAGATCGGGGTGAGTAGAATTTACGAAATATAAATACCCTATCTTAATGGGCTGGTTCCATCACCTTGGGATCTTGTTTTGACTTGGAGATATTTGCAAGAGGAAGTTCTTCCTATATGATTTATATATAATCAATATCACCTCCTTAATTATGTTCCCCACCTTAGATTAGTGCGTTAATTCACTCCCACTCAACCATGCCAAAGACGCAAAGTATGCAACTCGCGAGCCCATTTAATAATTTCGAAGAGTTGGTTGAGGAGGGGACATATGCAACTGTGGGAGATCAACTAGGGATTTGGTCCCACGTAAGCTCCCAAACATGAATGACTCCTAAACTACTTATTGAAAATGTTTAGTGCTTGTTTTAAGGATAATCTTTATCAATGACCTCCATTTGCTATATGATCATGGCTGCTGTGCACAGGCATCTTGTGTCTACCTTTTTGCTTTATTTTTTTTCTACTTCTTCTTTTCTTTGTCCAATCAGCTTCGCAATTTATCTCATATCTAATTCTCATTCTTAACTGCCCATTATTAAATTACAAGTGACCGAAGTGCAATTTTCAGAAGAATAATTATTTTAGCTTCTCGAGTTGCGACCGAAGAAGAACGCTATTGTTGTTCACCGAAAAACTGAGAAGAACATGAAGTGATAGTTTTAGACCTAAAGTTAAACGCAATTAATCTGAATAAAAAAATAATATATAAATTATTTATCTTATGCAATTCCGTATACAATTTTTTTCTCAGTAAAATAACATATTAGAATTCATGTCACACTAGACATTCAGGACTATCACAGTTATCAATAGGACATCATAGTAGAATGTCATTGTGTTAAAATACACTTCTACAACTTATTCTTTTGCACTCGCCCCAATACACGTATTTATAGACAATGAAGGCACGAACGGTTACGAGAATGAATAGTAACATTTTTAATAATCATTTAGCTAATCGTTGTCACCTTTAGAAAATGTATAACCTTGGCCAATAAGATTATGAAATTAATAAATAATTTCTAACCATAACATATCTGCATGCTTATAAAAATAATCACCGATAAGTTATTTTTTCTTAATAAGAAAGAAACAATCTCAAATGCATTTTTCTACGCTAAAAATGTTTTAGTGATAGCAGAATAACTTGTCTTCTAATAGTGTTGTTAAAATACAAAGAGGGCCCTTTGAGAGCAAAATTTCTCCTCTTAATCTCCTATTTCTTTTTGGGTATCAATATAAATTACCTATTATAAGAATGCGCATATAGATAAGTTAAATTGTATCAATTGTTTTTTGGCCAAGTACATATATGTATATGATACGGCCTTCGTGTTCTAGCTACTGGCCGTGACTGACTTGATAGACTCAAGGATATGATAAGATATGTTTAAAAAGAAGATACAAACGTCAGTTGCATATATGGAACAAAACTCTGATGAGTAGAACAAGGTGCCTGTCAGACACAAGATTTATCCCATTGTTCAGTCATCACATGGGAAGGAATTCACTATTTCATTTGACTTAATATATTTAGTACTCCTGTTATATCATATTAAGAACAATGATAATAAAACGATTGATATAGGATTTGCAGTATTGACTTTTGAGGATTTGCACATGTTCGTTAATATAATAAAGATACAACCAGGATGTGTGTCCATCCTGATCTAAATAAATATTATATATATATATATAATTTAAATTAAGAAGGATAATTATTATCTTTTTTATATAAGAAATAGACACATAATTTTAAAAGATAAAAAAATATTTTTTTCCAAAATTATAGGAGAGATAAATTGTGAAAATAAATTTAGTTCTAATAATTAAACTTTGATATTGAAAAACTTGGAAGATAGACGAAATGACATTCTACATTGATTCAGATATTTTTTTACTCTTATGTTAATTCTAATTAATTATATTAAGATCTAATATTAGTATTAGAGCCTGTAAAAGATGTTTTAGTCTAAGATCATAAAGAATTATGATAAAAGACTTTTTTTCATATCTACAAATTGTATTAATTTTTTATAATTAAAATATTATAATTTTTTTACATGCTTGTTTTCATGGATTAAAGGGATATGACTATTTAGATTTGATAGAATAACCATTTTTTTTTATCAAATCCTATTAGATCTATCCATATCCATATTAAATTGTCTAATTTTTTTCTTTTACATGAATTAACAAGCATGTTGTAATTTTTTAATTGTATTTCGTATTCAATTAATGCATATATCATGATTATAAATCGACAATCATTATTTGATGTATGATTAATTAACATGTAGTTTTTAAATTCAATATTTGTCATTAAATTAAAACTAATTAATAAATATCATGTTTAGAACAAATTTTGTTTGATTATTTGTTATGTGATAAGCATGATATGCTTTATTGCTCATTATCTATTCTATTAAATAAATATGAGAAATGGATTATGTATATCTATTAATTAGGTTGTTAATTTAAGATCCGTTCTTAAAATTTTCAATTAATTATTAATTTCATAATTTTTTACTTAATCTACTTATATATTTAATTGCCCTAAAACTCTTTATGAGTCCAGCTTCACTTCTCCAATTTAATCTGACTTTATGAGTCTGAAGCATCCTATTTCTCGGACAATTTTTCAGAGATAAGTAAATTATTTCTATATATAATCCTTTGCACATCTACACGTCAATAAAAAAGAGAGGGAGATTTTAACAGACATTTAATTATTTATTCAGACTATTTTATAAATTGTTCATATCCAATTAGTTTTAAAGGGGTACATTAACAAATTTGGTTCGTTCGACTTTGTTATGATGTTTGTTTAATAATTGGTTTGTTAGATAAATATATCACATACTAAATTACCTACTCAAATCTAATTATCTATTAATAAGGGAACAATATTCTGTTGCGACCAGTGAATAATTTCTAATTTTTTTCATAAATAAATTATTAAGTATTAAATCATCTGTCTAATTTTAATATTAATCAGATTATTTTAAATATGAGTTCTTAGTGATCTGTGCATTAAAAAAATTTGGATCTATTGTGAAATAATTATTATAATTTTATGGACTTGGATTCCGATTATGAACTCACCCAATAGTCAATTTTTTTAAAAAAATTGACTTATATTAAAAAACTTATTTTAAAATAAGTTTAGATGATTTTTTAAAATAATCATATTAATAAAGTTTAAGTAGTTTAATTTTTTTTGCCTTTGTAACTTAAATAAAAACTACTTAATAAATGATTGATCAAAGCATATATTGGGAGATGATATAAACATATAAATTCATTTAATTTGTATCAATTACAATTAATTGAATCATAATTATTTTAAACAGTGGGAGTTAAATATTTGATTATTAGTTAATCATAATTTCCTTGTGCATACATTAATTAATATTTCAGACTTGTATTGTTAATCGTGCAATAAATAAATTATGATTGCAAGCCCTCCTCAATGTCTTATTTATTATGCATTATTAATTTTATTCTATCCTAAATAGTTAATTTTTATAAATTATTGTATTAATATTAATTAATTTTTTAAAAATGTCTCTTGAATTCTAATCCAAATGGCATCAAGCAAACAAATTATTATTTATTTGAACAAGGGCGAGAAACTTATGGGAGATAAATTATAACATTTGGCATCGTAAGGTGAAACTGATCCTTGAACATCAAAAAAGTTCTAGAAATTCTGAACCATACCCTATCTTCTCCTACTAATTCTACCACTAGGTGAGAGGTTGATCTGTATGAAACCGTAAAAAAGAAGCTTAGTCTTTCATGTATCACTCTATTAAGTACTATGAGAACAATACTCTTTGTGAATTTGAGAAGTACACAAATGTTTAGGCTATGTGGCTGAAAATTAAAGAAAGATATGGCTTGACTTATGCAAGTAAATTACGGAAGCTTACTATTAAGTTTAACATTTAGATGATGTGTCCCTAAGCTACCATGAAGGACCATCTACATGAGTTGAAAAACTTAATTCATGAGCTCTCTAATGTTGGTCATGTTTTATGGGACAAGTAACAAGTACAGGTTATCATTAGATCTCTGCCTCATTCATGAGAGCACATGAAAATAAACATGACCCATTGTAAAACCCACGATTCGAGTTAGGGTTTTATATTTAGAACCGGTCGGGTCGACCGTTATTTTTCGAGTTGAGTCAGTTTCAGGACACGTGTACCGAGCCGACGCCGGTCTCGTGTATGAGCTATGAGGGTCATGCGTACCCAAATATATGATGATAACGTCATGAATACAGCAGAACAGAATGAGTTATCAGATATATGAGAGTATGCCAGTCATTTTTTTTATTACTTTTATATATAGTGGATCGTAGAATTAATATTAGGCCGTTTACCGCGTTAGGACGCGTTACGGGCAGTTTGGGTGGGTTGATAGTTCTAGAGCATGTCATTATGATTTTTTTGGTGTTGTTTGATTTTACGGGATTTTTCCCGATTTTTATGAAATTTTTTAGGATTTAATACGAGTTAGTTATGATACTTGACTCGAGCCGGAGACGAGTCAAGTATTATTTACGAGTTTGCCACCACACACACCCCGACGTTTTCTCCCTCACGCCCAAACCCTCGTGCCGCGCCGCCCCGTTCGCGCGCCACCGCCGCCGCTGTCGGCGCCGCCCGGCCGTCGATCGACGCCGCCCAGCTCGGCGACGCCGTCGCCATGCTGCCCCGACCAAGTCCGGCCCCAATCGGGCCGCCGTGACGCCGGAATCGTCGTGCATAGCGCCGCGGCCAACTTTGGTCGCGCCGTCGATTTCGCCGCCGGCGACCATCGCCGCCATGATCAGGTGGTCGCCTCAGCATGAGCGACCACCCAGTGACCCTCCCCGACCGGAACGGTGGCCAGCGCCGCCCATCCCGGCCGGATCTCCACACCACCACGCCGCCGCTCTGTTTTAGGGATTTTCCGGCGAGCCGCCACCTCCGTTGGCCGCGTCGACCTCGTAGATGAGTCGGGCTCGCCGAGCTGGTTCCGAGGGTACCCAACACGACCCCTTTCCAACCAGTAGACGTCGCGCGGCGATTGACGCCGGAAAACCACCGGAAGTCGCCGGAAAACCGCCAGCAGCTGCCGGAAAACCGCCGGAAATCGGAATTTCTGGAATTCGCCGGAAATCACCGGATCTTCCGCGGGGCTCACCCAGTGGAGCCAGATCGAGCTTCGGACGCCGATGAGCGCCGAATTTGAGCTCCGAGACGCGCGACGGAACCCTAGCCGTCGCCGATTGCCGACGACGTGAGGTATAATTACCTCCGATTGATTTATTTAAAATTGATAATAATTGTTAGCATAGCATGCTAGGGTTGATTAATTATCATGATGAATGTTAGAGTATGAATGAAGTTATATGATGTGATTGATAGTGTATGGAGGATAAGTAGTCTAGTGAGATAAGTAAATATGAGCATGTTAATCGAGTATGACACAACTTAGAAAAATAGTATAAAAGTGGTATGAATAGGATGACTTAGAATTATTTTCACATTATGATTACTTGACTGTTGATGAATGTTATTCGTATGGTGTTGATTATATGACGAGTTTGATGCATCATTTAGTTAGCGGGCGTTAGTATTTAGTTTTGATGTGTAGGTACGAAGTAGGAGCTCGCCGCCTAGGCGCGATGACACGCTTGGAGCTTCTACCAGGTCCGTTTAGGACTCGTCTTGTTTTACGCTTTTCTATTGCATGTTTATGTTATTATTTGCAGGACGGGTTAAGTGGTGTTTTGTTGGATCCCACTTAACTCGGGTCATTTAATCGAATATTTTCCGGATTAATAACCCCTCGAGGATGAGATCCCTCGAGGATGATTTCGAAAACAAGCTCCACCACAAGTTGCCTTCGGGCCTATTATATGAATCCCTTCCCAGGCCTATATATATAGTTTTATCGAGTTTTCAGTGAGACGAGAGATGGAGAAACCGACTGCACGTACCATGCAGAGGATGCCGTGACAGTCAAAGCGGGCTCTGGATTAGTGCCAGCGGACTGTTCCATTCCCGAGGGATCCTGACAACTCCGCGTTTGAGTTCCTCACACCCGGAGAACGTGGAGGTTTACGGGTACTGTTTAGTACAGCGCATGTCCGGACTTGTGGTTCAAAGGGTACTAAAGGCGACTGCCTGAGAGTACTCGGCCTTCGTGCTCAAGGCCAGGAGAGATATGGAGGTTCGGAGAGGGCTTAGGATAAAGTTTCATGAGAAGTACTGAAAAAGAAGTGCTGAGAGTAGCACAGTACCAGCAGCAGATTAGTAAGTTCGGGATGCTACCGGGTCTGCAGCCCAGTGGCTCCTCAGTAGTGCCCTTCAGAGTGTTCACGTGGAGTATGATGATTTCTTTCAGATGAGAGTTTGCTCTCATAGCCAGTTTGGTATAGTTATTTTGTTTTCCGGACCAGTAACGCTTGTTACTGACGTTTTTCCTATATATATGTAGGTGATAAGCACGAGACGGATGGGCCGGCCAGGACGGAGGAGCAATGAGGTCTTCTGCACACACACATGTTAGATTTTTGAATGTTTAATTTTGTGTTGTTATGTTATTATATTGTGAATGACGTGTTCCAATGCATGAGACATGATAGAATGTGAATACGATCAGAGATGCGCAATGGAAGCATGGTGGGTTGAAACCCCAGCTTCAGAATGAATTCATAATATGTTAGATGTTGTGTGAATGAAATCATGGATGCATGTGTATATATTTATACATATATATATTATTTTATTTTGACAGGGTGGACCCTAATTGCACCTTTAGGGGAAATCCTGTTCGCTTTATTTCAGAATTTTCATCGATTTTAATCGTAATTGTGTTGGTGTGAAACTTGGTTGCATGTCATCCATGTAGTATCCTGTTAGGGTTTTATGCATTCATACATACATATAGCAAGTTGGATCTTCATCTTAAGACGCCGAGATTGGATCCGCACGAGTTAGGTTCGGGTTAGCCGACCTAACCGGGGCCTGTAACATGCCGGTTCGGTTCACGAGTGTGGACCGGATTTGGGGTGTTACACCCATAATGACAATATTAAAATTTTTGAAAATATTGAACATCACTTAGAGTTAGAAGCTTTTATAGCTAAAAATCATGCTTCAAACTCTAAAGGTCTACATTGGAAGACGTTTTAAAAGAAAGGGTTAAATCTTGTCGGCAATTGCTATTTCAAGTTAAGAATGATAATCACAAGGGTGCTAAAAGAAGAACTTGAAGAATGTCACTTGCTACCATTGTGGAGACAAACGACATTTTACAAACAAATGTGCTGCGTTGAAGAAGGTTTTTCATCTTTAAAATATTTTTGATGTATTTGTATCTAGTTGTTTAATGCTATCTGATTCTCATCCTGTGTGGATTGTTGATTCAAGCACGACAGGCCACATAAGCAAAAATAGAATAGCATATGTAGAATTTCATCAAATTCCATGACAGACAAGATGGATCTATGTAGGAAATAACTCTGGGGTTGTTGTCATAAACATACACATTTGCAAATTACAAATGTGGGGAGGTCGCACATTCATGCTCCATGATGTCCTATTTGCTCAAGAAATACGGTGGAACTTAGTTTCAGTTAGAGTTCTTCTAGAGATGGATTTTATTTTGAATTTTAAAAGCCATTCAATGACTATTCATCATGGGGATATTTATTTTGGATCTGGATTTATGTTTGATAATTCCTCTATATTAGACATTGATGATTCTGTTTTTAAAATAAATTGTGATTATTCGTTGATCGCTTCGTCAAGCAATGCCTTCGTTGATGCAAATGTATGACATGCACAATTGGGCATATAGGACAATATCGAATGTGGCAATTAGTTCGTGATGGTCATTTAAAACCCTTAGCTCATATTGATTTGTCCATATACGGACATTGCTTAGCAGGAAAAGCCACTAGAAAGCCTTTTGGTAAGGCCACTAGGGTTAAAAATCCATTGCAATTAATTCATTCTGATATTTGTGGTCCATTAAATATTAAAGATAGTCATGGTGCTTAATACTTCATCACGTTTATAAATGATTTCACACATTTTGGTGTGGTGTACCTTATTTCTCATAGGTACGAAGCATTTGAATGTTTTAAACGTTTTTAGCGCATCACAAAAAACCATCTCAACAGCAAAATTAAGGCTTTGAGAGCTGATCAAGGCCATGAATACCTCTCTGATCAGTTTAGAGAGTGGTGTGACGAAAAGAGAATTAATCGTCAATTGTCTATTCTATACACTCCTTAGCAAAATGAAGTTGCTGAACGTAGAAATAGAACTCTTCTCGATATGGTTGGTCAATGATGACATAAGCAAAGAGATGCTCTTTTAACATATTCATATATACTTAATTGAGTACCAACCACATAAGTATCTTTAACTCAATATAAAATATGGACAGGTTGCAAACTTGAACTTAGTCATTTAAAACCATGGGGGTCTGCTGGTTATGCTCATGATCCTAGCAAATTTAGCAAGTTTGGTCCACATGGTCAACAATGTATCTTTATCAAATATTTTGAACATTCCAAGGGGTATGTGTTCATTAGTGAATAGGCTGATGAAAGTATTAATGAACTTGAGTCTAGGGATGCCAAATTTTTGAAATGGAAGATACTAAAACTAACAACAATTAAATTCGACCAATTCCATAGGTTGAAGAAGAATTTAATTCCAGTGGGAGTGAAGAGAATATTCAAATTCCAGAAGTAGGACAAATACATCGAAGTGATTGTATTCCACTACCTCGAGGTCAATTTGATATTGAGAATGAAGTTTTAAAGCTTAAAGAGGAAATGAACATGGTTCAATCTATTCATGAAGATGAGCCTAAAAAAATCCAACAAACACTCAAGTTTTTCTAGTGATATGTGGAAAAGGCAATAAAGGATGAGATGGAGTCAATGAAAATTAATAATGTTTGGACTTTAGTTGATCTTCTTAAAGAGCAAAAAATAATCGGTAACAAATAGATTTTTTAAAAAAATATGATTATACAATTGAAAGATATAATGCTCGCTTAGTAATTAAGGGCTATACCTAGTAAGAAGGAATTGATTAGGAATATACTTTCTCTTCGGTTGTGTGATTCACTTCAATTCGACTTCTTATAGCTATTGTAGCACGTTTGGATTAAAATTACATCAAATGGACACTGAAATTGATTTTTAAAAGGTGAATTGGATGAAAAAAATTTTATACAACAACCTATGGGATTTATTGAGAAAGGCCAAGAGAACAAAGTATACAAATTACAATGTTTTATTTATGGTCTAAAATTGTCATCCAGACAGTGGAACTTAAGATTTCATATAGTTTTACGATGATTGAGGAGGATCATTGTATTTATGTCAAATATTTAAAAACTTGATTTGTAGTTCTATCTCCTTACGTCGATGACATTTTGTTAGCTGAGAATAACAAGGAGTATCTAATTTCTATTAAAGAATGGCCATCCTCTAATTTTGAAATGAAGGACATGGGTGAAGATGAATTCATACTTAATGTAAAAATTTAGAAAGATCATTGAAAGAGAATTTTCACTTTCTCAAGAATCTTATATTAATAAGATTTTGAAACGATTTAATATGCACAATTGCAACCAAATAGATACTCCAATAGAAAATGACGAAAATCTTAAATTGTACGAATTGACCCTTGAAGAAAAATAGAAAATGTCTAATATACTATACTCCAAGGCTATTAGAAGCTTGATGTATGCAATGATTTGCACACACCTTATGTAAAACCCGTGACTCGAGTCAGGGTTTTACGTTACCAAACCAGTTGGTTCGATCGTTGGTTCGAGTCGAGTCAGTTAATGAACTGCGTGCTGAGTCGAAGCCAGCTGTGAGTTATGAGAGATGAGAGTCATGTGTACCTGAATATATGATGATAACGTCGAGAAGATGGTGAGAAATGAGTTATTAGAATTTATGAAAGTATGCAGTATTTTTTTTATATGTTTGATCGTAGAAATAGTTTTAGGCCAAATAACGCATTAGGACTCGTTGGATTATATTCGGGTGGGTTATTAGTTATAGAGCATGTTATTTGGATGTTGTTGTGTTTGTTTTATTTTATGGGATTTTTTTCATATTTTCTAGATTTTTTTAGGATTTATTACCAACTAGTTATTATTTTGACTTGAGTAGGAATCGAGTCAATACTTATTTACGAGTTTGCCACTAGTAGTGTTTTTCTCCTTTCCCCAACACTTTCCCCTCCCAAAAACCCTCGCCGCCCACTGTGGTCACCACCACCTACGCTGCACTACCGCCGATCAACACGGCCACGCCCAGCCGTGCCGCCACGACCCACCTCGGCCACCGTCTAGCTGCCACGACGCCGGAATCGCCCCACAAGTCGCGACAACCTCCCTCGTCGATTCGCCGCCGTCAGGCCCGTGCCGCCGCCGCTGTGACCCCGACGACCACCCCTCATCGTCGCCGACGTTTCCCCCATCATCCCGACCGCCGTTGAGGCCGGCCGCAGCCCCGATCGGAGCACGCCGCCGCAGCCACCCACTTCGACGCCGCCGCCGACAGCCATCGCCGCTCCGGCTGCTTTGTATGACACCACCATCGGACCAAGCTCGTCGAGCTGGTGCCGATAGACCCCATGATTGCCCCATCCCGAATCATCACCAGAAAACCGCCGGAATCTGCCGAAAAATTGCCGACACTCGCCGGAAAATCGCCGGAAATTGGATTCGTGGGAAATTCGCCGGATCATCCGCCGAACGCACCCGGTCCAATCTGATCGGACTTCGGACGCCGCTAGGTGCCGAATTCGAGTTTTGAGCCACGAAACGGAAACCCTTGACGACGCGAGGTATAATTTATTTTAACTTAATTATTTGAAAGTATTGATTATTAGAATTGCATGCTAGGATTGGTGAATTGTGTGTTATAATAATATATATAAATGTAGATTTGATTAAGGATAAAATATGAAATTTGTTTGATTGAGTGACGTTAAAAATGGAGGCTAAGAAACTAATTAGGGTAACTAGGTAATGATCATGATCTAATGCAAACTAGCCTAAGTAGACTTGCTAGAATTGATATAGGTTGATGTGTGTTGATTGATGCGTGATTGTGTTGATTATGTGTGCATGCTATAAGATGTGTGATTCATCATGCGGGCGTTAGTTTTTAGCTTGATTGTGTAGGTATGGTGTATAAGCTCGCCGCCTAGGCGCATGGACCCGTTTGGAGTTTCTACCAGGTCCGTTTAGGACTCGTTCTCTATTTTTACGCTACTCTATTGTGTATTTGATTTATCATGTGCAGGACGAGTTAAATGACGTTTTATTGGATCCCACTTAACTCGGGCCATTTAGCCAACGATTTTTCGGATTAATAACCCTCGAGGATGAGATCCCTCGAGTTTGTTTTTGAACTTCAGATCCAGCTCACGATGCCTTCGGGCCTATTGCATAAATCCCAACCTAGACCTATATATATGTATAGTTTTCGTGTTTTTAGTGAGAGATTGAATGAGGGAAATCCGACTTCCGTGCTACGCGAGCGGGCACGTGTGAGTCGATAGTGGGCTCTGGAATGGTGTGTGGGCCGTTTCATTCCCGAGGGATCCTGACAACTCCACCTTTGAGTTCCTCAAACCCAGAGAAGTGTGGAGGTTCACGGGTACTGCAATGCAGCGCATGTCTAGACTTGTGGTTTCAAAGGGTACTAAAGGCGACTGCCTGAGATTACTCGGCCTTCGTGCTCAAGGCCAGGAGTAATATGGAAGGTGTAGAGGGCAAAAGGAATGAGATTTGATGCGAGAAGCGATAGAGAAATGGCTAAGGTATGAGAATGAGAAAGAAAGGGGACGCTGTCGACCTGAGGGCGACGACTCCCATATGTGCCCTGATGAGAGTTCTTGAGGAAGTATATGGTTTTCATTCAACAAGAGAGTTTGTTCTCCTGTGCCAGATTGATATTAGTTATTTTTCGGGCTGGTAACACTCGTTACTGACAGTTTTTCTATATATATGTAGGTGAGGAATGCGGACGATGAAAGCTGTCGGGACTGCAGAGGAGCAGCATGGAAACGCGCACACATGTACCTGCCGCGTGTAATGTATAATGATGGTGTGTTAATACTGTGTGAATGATAATTAGAATGTTTTTGTCTTGATAAATTGCTTTTTATGAGACGAGCAGATAATTGTGAATGAGTAGGGAGCCTTGGAGTTCAGACTCTGCAGATGAAACAAAAGAGATAATGACTGAATGCCATAGTAGATTGTTATGTTTTATCGTATTTTGATAAATATTTATATACTGTTCGTCCAAATTTTTCACCGCACCCCTCGGCTCAATCATGACGGTTAACCCAGCCAGTCGTGGTTGAACCCGTGGTTATGCCTAATTTAATAGAAATAAGATACGTGAGATTTATTCGGAAGGAGGGAAAGGGGTCCACGAGATTGAAGAAGACGAAGTGGAGGAAGACGAAGTCATTGCATTGAGAAGACGAAGTATTGCATTGAGAAGACGAAGTATTGCATTGAGAAGACGAAGTATTGCATTGGAGAAGACGAAGTATTGCATTGGAGAAGACAAAGTCACAAACTCATTGCATTGAGGAAGACGAAGTTGCTGTTCGCTTACTATAAATAAGGACGCCATTGCAGGTTGAAAGGGGGAGGGGCTGGAAAACGGTGTTCCACGCCCAGGCTGCTGCTGCTAGGAGGAGGATGCCCTACTCCTCCATCCTTGCTTGTTGCTGCCATTGGAGAAGAAGCTCCTCCATCCTTGCTTGTTGCTACCATTGCCTCCATCCTTGCTTGTTGCTACCATTGCCTCCATCCTTGCTTGTTGCTGCTAGGAGGAGGACGCCCTACTCCTCCATCCTTGCTTGTTGCTGCCATTGCCTCCATCCTTGCTTGTTGCTGCTAGGAGGAGGACGCCCTACTCCTCCATCCTTGCTTGTTGCTGCTAGGAGGAGGACGCCCTACTCCTCCATCCTTGCTTGTTGCTGCCATTGGAGAAGAAGCTCCTTCATCCTTGCTTGTTGCTGCTAGGAGGAGGACGCCCTACTCCTCCATCCTTGCTTGTTGCTGCCATTGCCTCCATCCTTGCTTGTTGCTGCCATTGCCTCCATCCTTGCTTGTTGCTGCCATTGGAGAAGAAGCTCCTCCATCCTTGCTTGTTGCTGCCATTGGAGAAGAAGCAAGGGGAAGGAAATGTCATGTTGCTGTCTTGCTGATTAAAGGAGTTGCTGAAATCCACCCTGCTGCAATTAAGGTCGCCATTGAAGGTTGATGTTGCTGCTAGGAGGAGGACACCTATGTTTGCTGAATTGAAGAAGGAGACTTGAAGAAGGAATTGCTGAAAAACACCCTGCTGCAACTAAGGACGCCATTGAAGGAGACGCCATTGTGACCCTTCTGAAGTTGAAGCAGCATTGCAGTTGCAATTTTCATGCATTCAAGTATGATATGTCTATGGAAATGAATAATTAGGATTGGAAATCGCCATCCCTTGGATACTTGTGACTCTTTAGTCTCATCACGCTGTCTCTTTGCGCGGCAAGGGCGCCTCGGTCCCACCGAACCCTTCCAACCCGACGCGGGAACACTCTAACCCGCACCAGCGGACGAACCCGCGCCCGAACATATACCCTTGTTGTGGACAGGTTGGCCCCTATTGCACTTTTAGGGGAAACTTTGTCCGTGTTTCTGTAGTAGTATATATTTTCTTTTGGTTTCTCATTTATTGTTTTGTCTTGTCTTTGCTTGCACGTCATGGCATGCATGTAGGACTCCGTTAGAATCAAATTGTTCTCATTCATGCATTTCATATTTGCATCTTCATCTTGAGACGCCGAGGGCAGATCTGGGTCGGCTTAACCGAACCTAGTAGATTAGCGAACGGTTCGGTCGCCGGTGACATTTCCGGGTCGGTTCACGGGTGAGCCGAAACGGGGTGTTACACCCTAATATTGCTTTTATTGTCACATTAGTAAGCAGATATCAATCCAACCCAAGTCTTGCTCATTGAAAAGCTGTGAAGAGAATTCTACATTACCTCAAAGGAACTGCACATTGTTCTCTTATTTATAGAGGTCATGATCTTCAACAAGTTGGCTATAGTGATACTAACTGGGCTGATGATACGAAGGAACAAAAATCTACTTTAGGATATATCTTTTTACTTAATGGAAGAGTTATCTTATGGGTCAATAAGAAACAAACTTGGGTTGCATTATCCACAATGAAAGCAATATTTGTAGCTTTTTGGAAGGTGTTTGGTTGATTAGATTTTTACAATATTTGCGAGTTGTCATGCTTTCTTCACAACCCATGACAAAATTTGGTGATAATTAGGCTGCAATTGCTTGTACGAAAGATCCAAATATCATTGCAAAATCAAACACATTGATATCAAATATAATTTCATCAGATACAGTATTAAAAAAAGAGAGTCTAAAATACATATCTACACATTAGATAGTTGATCCTTTGACAAAACCGATACCAAAAGATGAGTATTTTTCTTCCACGAGGATAATGGGAATATGATCTTATTTACAATTTTATTTTAAATAAATCACATTTCACCTACGAGTGAGATTAGATTTGGTGGTACCCGTGATTTGAGAATATCTTCCATTATGTGCAAGTGGGAGATCTTGATGTATATAATAGAGATGCACCCATAATGATATGCCCATCCAAATCTAAATATATATAATACATTTTATGTAAATCTATATATAGATATATACATATCCTTATCAATTAAGAATAATAATTATCATCTCTTCTACATAAGGATACAGATGTACAATTTTAGAAGATGAAAAAACATTATTTAACAGAATTACATAAAAGAAGATATAGATTGTGAAAATAAGTTTGGTTCTAATAATTTAACCTTAATTTTGTAAAACTTGGAAGACAGATCAAAGAGTTAGACATCCTACATCGATCCATATATTTCTTATTCTTATTTTAATTTTAATTAATTATATTAAGATCTAATAGCAATGACCAAATTGTTTATTTATGCAATAATTGGAGATGTAGACACATATACAGCAGGAATTAAACCAGCTAGCTTTAACATAATTTAGGGAGGATAGAACACACTTATGAGGGTGGGTCTAAGCAGCAGCGCCGTATGCGATTGCAATGCACGCGGAGATGCGATTAGAAACAAGGGGAGGAGACATGATGCTGGGTACGTGTTTCTTGTTCATCGTACAAACCTAATTTAAGTCTTCCTACTTTAGCACCAAAGGATGTTCTGTTAATTAATTTAAGGGGATTGAACAATCAGATCACCTGATCATGATCCGGTAAACTGTAAAAAGTTCCTTCAAAATTTAAGAAGTAAAAGAAAAAACGAATTGATAATAACAGTCGATATATAACTAATGCATGTTTCTCGATAGTTGCAATAATAGTGTATCTTACCTTGTCAAAATCTACATAGAAGCCATATATTTGCATAAAGGTGTATATATATTTGCTGAACTATATGCATGTATATGAATCTGCCATCATCTGTATATGAGTAAATTAAGAATATGTGCAGGTCACAGTGAGATGAATATATCAATATTTAAAAGTGAAAGAAACTTCTAAAAAAAAGGAATGTAAGTGTAAAGATGTTAAAGATTGTAGTAAGAAAGATTTTGGAAAATTTAAAAAGTTCATTACCAACAGTGAAGGCAATTTCTAGGAAAAAGGACACTTAAATTGATATTAATGTGCTTGCTCATTGAATAATAACATATCTTCTACATTGTATGCTTAAATGATACCAAATTCATACTAGCTAAAATTTTAGAACTTTTTTTATTAATTTAGAAAACTCTATCAATCAACTCCACTTTTTAGGTTCTCAAGTTAAATAGAAGGTACCACTATCAGATTTTGTAGTTGACTTTCAAAATTAAGTAAAAAAATCATTAAAACATGTTGTTATTCTTCTTTTTCTCCGGTTAAAGTAACGAGAGTTATTTATTTATCAAATTGATCAAATATACTAATTTCAAAAACCTTAATTTTTTCCATTAAAAAATAAATAAATGACTTTGTGTGGCTTTAACTCTCAAACTACTAACTCCACTTTAATCCTAATTTGTTAAAGAGCGATAATCTGTTGTCGGGTATTACAGCTAATATGGTTGTCAAACTCAATCAAGTACAAACAAATCATCTTTTATTAAATATTATTAATGATAATTTTCAAATTTTTGCAATAAATTTTTAAGAGTTTGACTCAATTAGTGCAAGCTAATGGATCTCTTAAAAAATGAGTAATGAATTTGAAATGTTTAAATACATCCATATTAATATATTAGATCTTATTTGGTAGATATTAGCTGTGGGTTAACTTAAATTTTTTGGATCTTAGTTCCATTACTCATGCATGTGTATATGGTTACTAAACGAGCCAGCGAGCCGAGCTCAGCTTGTGTTCAAGCTCGACTCAAATAACTCAAAATTTGTTCAAACTCGACTCTGGATCAAACGAGTTTTGAACATATCCGCTCGAAATCGGCTCAAACATTTTTTTCTATTATTTGAGCTTGACTCTAGTTAGAATACACTTAAATTATTTAATTTTGACAAGCTTAAAGCCCGCTTGTTCAATTAACATCCCTATATTTTATAATTTTTTTCTATTTCTTAGGGTAGAGGAAATTATTAATAATAAAAGACATATCTAACAAAAAAAACGATATTAAATAATGTGGTGAGCGTGCATTGAACATGCAATTTTTAAATCTTTGACACTCTCCCAATTAAGCTATCTCATTACTTTATTATTTTATTTTTTTATTTTTAAAACTACCGCCTATCCCCGGGAATCTTACACCATGGCGATGAGGTATTGTGCTACCGTAAGTTTGGTTCGATTAGAATAGGTGGGCTGCCTATACAAGGAAGGAAGGATAATAGAATTTGGCCCAATATTGAATCACATCTATTTTTGGGCCTTTGAGACATGTAATGAAATTGGTTGGGCTATTCGCTTCTATAAAATACTCCAATTTTTTTATTGGTTAATCAAAAGCTGATTAATGATGACGAGGACTAATTCGATGACCTATTTGAGCATGTAAAGGGAAAAAATGGATAGGAATTTGGGAAAATTAGTTTTTCTAAGTCATTTGATAAATAATTGAAAACACATATTGACCTCAAAAACTCTTCGAGTTTTATCATGTTTAGCACTTTTACCTTTCAAGTCAAGCGACCAAAAAGTCGAAAAAATCCACTTATAAAAAGAAATTAATAATTATTTGCTTTGACGATGAAATATGCTCGTCGATTGAGACTTGAAATACAAGCAAAATTTGCTACAAAAAGAGAAGCAATCTAATTGAGCTAGTACGAGAGACTGACGACATTCTAGAAGCTAATTAGGGCTAAATGCCTAAACAAATAAACCTAATTGGGCCCACTGGTGTCACATCAGTAATATTTAAAAAACGTGAACAAGCCCAACACGGGAAGTCAACCAAATGGGCTTATGGGCCCGTCATATTTTTAGTATAAATGGACAAAAAAGTACTAATTGGGCGGTGGGTGGCATTTCACTTTTGACTCCTTTTCTTCAAGAAAGATTGGTTTGAATGAGACAGACATCTTTAAGAAAAGAGGAACCATATTAGGTGGGTTTATTAAATGGTTATTGACTGTCCCTATTAATTAAATATATGTGCATCCTCATTTGGCACCATATATATATATATGAGCTAATTTAGAGCACATTTATTGCATTCCACCACCTAAAATCCATGTAGGTAAAACTTATAAGATATTTATAAAATTTTAAATTAATCTAATGCTTGTAACCAATTATATTGTTTTAATTGACATAGCAATTATAATAAAATGATTTTTACAATATTTTAAAAACTGTGTATTTTTGAAAACTGAGAAGCAGGAGCTATATATTGATGTCTCAGCATGATAAAAAATTAATGTATCCCTCAAATATGCAATTTCCTTCCTATGCAAATATAGGACCCCATTATATATGATATAAGGATCCACTAAAAGAGACTCATGGTATACATAAATATAGAACACCGCATATTTAGAGTGCGGTACGTTGTCTGTGCCGTTGGATGAGAATAAAATCTAAGGCTGTTAGCAAACACATCATTGAATTTTTTTATTCCTATTTTATCTTTTTTCTTCTTTTAGAAATAGATAATCATCGTCTTCGCTGTCCAAAGCAGTCCATTACTGATAGTCTCATACACATCATTTTTTTCTTCCAATGCTCCATTGGTGAAATTTTATAGATAGCCAGCTGCACTTAAATAAACGCAGCTGCCGAATCAGCACCTGTAGGCAAAAAATTCTTGCTTTTCGGTTTAAACATTTTGGTTCAATGAAGTTCATGCAATGATAAATATTGTCATAAAAGGTGAGAGGCTGAGAGCTTTTCTATTTATCCAATTTTTGGTATCTTACAGACATGTCACCTTCTTTGAAACTTAAAGAGAAGAGTCGATAGCTTCTCTATTCTACTTACCTTGTCCTGCAAATTTATTTCACCTTCACAAACAAAAAAAATGTGGTAAAAAGTAAAATGGGCAAGTTGATTTTGTGACGGTCATGTGAACCATGAGTTTTGTTATTGCCTCTAGTCATCGATGACTACGACACGAAGATGGAAGAGCCCGCCATCGTTGAGATGTCACCACTACCAGAGCCGCCGAAACCAAAGACGGTACTGACACAGTGCTAGAGGTGATAGAGATACAGTAGAGGCTTGCCACTCCTTGCCGACGAGTGAAGTAACGCGGTGTTGCTCAAGTTCCTTCGAGCTAGGGATATCAAAGTCTGGATAACCTTCTGGTTTTGGCAAGGGCAAGCTCTTTCTTCTTCTCGAGAAGAAAAACTCAAAGGGCAGTATAATGAGAAAGTAAGACAAAAGGCAAGCGTACCGCACTTTTAGAATGCGATGGGGTTCGTAGGAGATCAAGCTTCAAGTTTTCTCTAATTAACCATATAAATGTATTCTTGATCCCAAATCCCAATCAGTCCGCGTCTGCATTGGTATTGCGTCATTGACTTAAATTAAAGAGAATTTAATTGGAGTATAATATTTATATTAAATGGTCCGAACTCAGCTTGATCAGTAGAGATGAGATGAAAATTGTGATGATCTTGCACATTCTGAATAATTATCTTCTCGCACTGAACAACATGAATTTAGCCTTTGTTCGTTATTTCGGATAATATTGTTATTAATTAAACCTGCTAATTTCCCTGTGAAATTGAATTCATACCAATCTATTTGTTTCGAATATGTGCAGATATATCCATCGTTTTTCAAACAACCTATCATGAGCATTTTTAATCTGATATATATAATGATATATCATGCATCACCATTCAATCTCATTTCCGTGCATCACATATTTAATAGAGATAAATATATTATAGAGGCTGATATTGGCTAATTCCACTAATCAAGATGGTACAAGACAAATGATATCGTAAGCTAAGCCAGTTACAATATTCTTGAGAAAACCAAAATGACGTATCTTATCAATATGAGAGGGCCGGTGCTGGGTAGCTTCATGCTTAACTTATTCAACATCTCTCCGATTCTGCTGGTGATGATCACCTATCATTCTTCTGAAACAATTACAACAAGTCCAATGCGAATAAATACGCTAGGCCCAAGTTCATGACCGATTGGACTGGAACCAAACGACTTCAAACAAAAAAGAAGCTATCTCATGACCTAAGCCATTCACACCCTTTTAATTAGCAATACTCTTTCTCCTTCCCCACTGCAACAGTAATGTCTCAGCTAGCTAATGTAAGCAGCTTGCAGGGATTAATATTATGTACCCTGCATGCCTGGTTATAAGGATGGTAGCATTAAGTTATTTATAAAAACAGTAGCGAAGATATATGTCGGCAGGTTGTTGCTTGACTCTGAAAGAAATTTGAACATGCGATTTCTTTCGATTTGGACGTACCGTCTCTTCCAAATGTCTTTTCCCTCATGCTATTATGATCAGGACGGTAGACTTTCCACTAAACCCAGAACTGCTTTATTTGGTGAATGCAGCTTAGATTTGTTCGATATTCATCTCCCCTATTATTAAGCTAAATGGCTTCTTCCCAGCTGAAATAGTCATGCTTTTATAATATTTTATTATACCATCCTCTTTCCTACAAGCTCTGAGCTGTTTTACCGCAGCTTCCTTAATTTCAGCATTCGTCATGAATATTATGTAATAGAACAGTTCTTACAGTGGCACACTGATTCCGTGCATGCTTGATATATTAAACACCCATTAATATGTACCAATTATAGTCCTGTGATCTTCAAACCAATATATGTTAGGCAATAAACGTCAGGGAGTCGATCGGTGTGAGTACTTTTGTTTAACATTTAGAGCTAGTTTTCTCCCCAACAGACCGCTCTAAATTCTTATGAGAAGAGTAGTAATGTGTTGGCAGCAAGAGATCAAACCTGTCTAAGGCATAATAAATAAAACGCCGACAAGTACGACCCAGCCATGTTGAGACGCTTGATTGGTAGGCAAATGCAATAACTTTCCACAGGTATAAACGCATTCCAAGATAGCGCCTGCTTGTGGTGTATCTTTCGGTTGGCCTCCCCGGCCGAGATAGCTGGCCAGGAAAACTGTTGAAATAATTATAGAAATTCAATGGTGTACTTTTCACGGAAAAAGATGTGATTCCTTCCTCTAACAGTATTAATTAATTTGTTCTTTTCAATCTGCCCTGTACATATATGCTTCTCTTTTTCATAGTATTGTTCTTGCTTTCATCGAGCTAGCTGTCCTGTTTACATGCATGAGCTACTTGGAATTAGTTGGACCTTCGGATGACGCCGATTTTATTGACCTTAGATTGCTGAATTGTTGGAATGCATCCGTCAAATAAGTATGATGAAGGACTTCATGAAGTCAGTACCGATTTGCTGATCAAGTTGTGTCGACTGTGGGGCTAAAGACAGGTAGAAAGAGTCAGACCAGTTGTTTAGAGGAGCACATATTATATGGATCCTAGCTTTGGAGTGGTTGTGAAGTAGCCATCCTCCTTAATTCGTTTGTTTGTTTAAGAGGACTTAATTAAGACCCAGTTAATTATCTTGCTTTAATTTTAGGGAGGACGTGATAAAATCAGCTCGGCGCTTTGAATGCTGATGATCCGGTCATGAGTTTTGTAAAAGACAACTGCCATGCCACCTTCCCTTAATCAAGAATAACGTGATCGTAGCATTTTTTACGATATATTTTTTATGGTTTAAGTCCTAATTTGGCTAATAGCTTAATTGGGATAAGCTATAGTTTTTCTTCCTAACTTATAAACTATCTTAATTTAATATTTGGTAGCTCATTAGCTACATATGTACTGACATCAATATGGGGGATGGAAAGAGCTAATTACAATGGTTCAATGGTTAGAAGAGTTTACTTACTTATCTAAATCCATGGATCAATCTCTATTAATTAACCGCTCAAGTCATATAATTTAATTAAAACGAAGTTTTACATCCCGGTTTAGATTGAAATTTTAGGAAATAAGAGAGTTATATAATGAATGCTCTTTAATTCTATCTAATTAAGAAGGTCTCAAGTGAACTACCATGCACGTGTAGTGGTTAATATTAGTCTTATGAAACGGCCGCTCACCTAAACAACCCTCTTACTTAATTGAACAATATATTTATTAACCATAAGCTGAATGGCACATCTTCTCCCATGATCAGGTTGTCTTAAGCTAGTTTTGAGATTTATAAGTACCCATTTATTTTCTCATGGTTAAAAACCAAAACATGTGGCCGCAGTACGTTCTGGCACTAAAAATCATCTGATAACGGATTGTATGTAAAGATCTCTTGCATGCAAACGATATGGTAGTTCCAAATTTAAATATATGGAAATTAATTTTGTATGGCTACAAAATTAATGATTAATAATGTAGCGTTTCATACTCAAGGCATTATTTTTCATTGACTATGAACAGCTATAAAGAAGTACTGGGAAGGTCGACGAGCACTCAAGAGCACGAGAAAATTAGGTTTTTCTATATATACATATAAGTCAATAAATTTAAAAATCAGTGAGATCACATTCATGCATGTATGTATGAGTGCTCAATATTTTATCTCAATGCATCCTTAACGCAGATAAATTATGTCCAGACCCATGTGAATTAAAAGTTTCAAAATGAAAAAAAATCATAACATATGCGAGGTTGAAGTTTGAAGTTTTTCTAGGAAGCTTGAACGGATCACATGCTTATAGTGTATCTTAATTCACATGGGTATGGACATAATTTATCTACGTTAAGGATGCATTGAGATAAAATATTGAGCACTCATACATACATGCATGAATGCGATCTCACTGATCTTAAATTTATATATATATATGCAGGAATCCTGATCGAGATCAGTGCTTAAGCCACAAGTACGTACACAGTCATTAATCTACATAAAAATTGAGCATATTATATTAAAGAGGCATTATATATAACAGGTGAAAATAGATGAAAAAGAATTCAAAATTTCTAAATTAACCAACTTGTACACAAAACTGTCTTGGTTAGTATTATGTATTTCTCAAGACTACTTGAAGTACCCGGAAGAAAAAAATACAAATGCTTACATTTGATTGTGATTCACATGCTGTTTCCCACCCTACTTACACACTAAGTCACCATTAATTAGTTGGAAAAGTAAAATAAGTTCAGAGCAGCCTCACATCTTAACAATTTGTCCAAGCTATCTAGAGAAAAATAAAAGCAGCTTGTACCTTGCCAAGTACGACTACTTGTACCCTCCCGGCCCCCACAAACTTTTCTCCATTCTCTCTACCTTCTCTCTCTTCATTATTAATTATTAGTAATAATAATAATAATAATAAATTAATAAAAATTGATCTTCGCAATTACATATAACCTATCTCAAGTCTCCTATACCCCTTAAGCACTTCTCATGTCAGCATGAAGCAGTTCATCCGTCGACTGTCCCGGGTGGCCGACTCCTCCTGCTATATCCTCCTCCGCTCCGACGTCCCCAAGGGGTACCTGCCGGTGTATGTCGGGGAAGAGATGGAGCGGTACGTGGTGAGTGCGAAGCTGCTCAACCACCCTCTCTTCGCCGGACTTCTTGACAAGTCGGCGCAGGAGTATGGTTACGAGCAGCCCGGCGCGCTGCGGATCCCTTGCTCCGCCGCGGCATTCGAGCGCCTCCTCGACGCCCTCCGTGACCACCGTCTCCCTGCCGACGATCTCTTCCGCCTCTTCTCCACTGCCGACGACTTGATCCTCTAATATTGATCACTGCTATATATGCTCTTTGTAATTCTTGTACGCTCTTTGCCGGTTTTTGTACATATTTATTTACATATATACTTCTTCTTTATAGAGATTGTTGTAGAGCTCATTCCAGCTGAGTAGATTAATTAAATAGGCAATTTTGGAGGGTCGTCTTCTATTCATGTAATTAAATTAATCATCTTACTTTTTTCGTTTCTTATTTACCAGTTAATTTGATTAAGTAGTGCTCCAACTCTAATCAATATCGGTTTATTATGTTGTTCAAAATCCAGTCCGAGAGTACACCTTAATTACCCTAATAATTTTTTCCCCCTAGCTCATATCTACGAAAGTATAATTTTTTTGGGGTATTACTAATACCGCCCACCAATATTACAATGCGTACGTTTATATCCTGTGTCACTTGAAAAAAAAAGTGTGGTTGCAAATGAAAATTTTATCGCAATTTTTTTGTCATGGTTATAAAAATTGAAAGAACTTGTTAATAATAATTAGGCATGATGTCGTTCCCCAAATAAATTTTAATTTTATTCATAAATTTCGATTGAATAATAAAATATATTATAATAATTTAATATTTTAGATATAGACATTGATTGCCTTTAAATATATGTCTTATTTAAATGGAAAGATGAATTATAATTATTTAATTTTTTTATTATATTTTTTCAAGACAATTATACAAACTTTTATTAATACAAAAATTAAAATTAAAGTTAATTAGATTTCAACGTGTGACCTTATATAGCAAAAAAAAAATTTTTTTAAAAAAATTAAAGTTAACTAGATTTGTACAAGTGATTCTCGGCAAGAGGTATTTTAATTGTATTTTTAAAATTTTTTGGGTATTTTAATTGATCAATTTTCTTACTTTTAATATCAAATTAGAATTGATTTCACATTTATTAATAAGAGTAGATTGAAAAAATTAATTACATTTGCCGGGGAAGTCTCATTCAAACTTTTGTATATTTTGTCGACATTCAGTCATGCACTTTTAACTTGATTTGGTATGATTTTTATATTTTTTAACTCAAAACAACACAACTAATACAATCTGATCATAACCGAAAAAATTTACAGTGAAAATGATGGGAAATAAGAAACTGGGAAATAAAATTTTCTAGTGAAGTGATTGGGAAATCAATGGAGACATTAATTGATTAAGAAATCAGGCACTCAATTTCGTTCGTTATTTACAAGGAGGCGAACTGGCTTTTCTAATTATTATTGTGTACATGTATAACGTATAAGAACAGTACCAGAAACCATTCAACATTAGTAAAGGTGGAATGAGTCTAATTATATGTCTCCTCACCTCTTCATCAAATTAATTTCAATTAAGTTGTTTGTTGACAGTTAATGGTCTTCGTCTATGTGATTAGTAGTAGGCCTTTTTTATTAAATATCATTCATGATGTTGTTGTACGTCTAATATCAGTAAGTTTGGGATATCAACTGTATATGGTTTGGTATTAAGGCCACAAGAATCGAACACAGTTTTAACATTCTTTGTCGACTTAAATTATTAGTCATTAGATCAGATGTCGATGCACCGCCGTAACCGAAAGGCGAAAAAAATGATCTAGTATCGAATAATGGCATCTTCTATGAGCATCACATATACCATAAAAAATTTTGGTGAGCAAGAGGTCAATTGGAATCACTCTCTCTCTCTCTCTTCTTTTCCCCACACGGAGAGAATCATATTCTTCACTTCCACCTGGTATGTGAATTGATCGAAAAACGTGAAGAACTTTGCTAATTAGCTGTAGGTTCTGCAGCGTCGCGTACAGCTCAAAAAGAACGGTTCATGTAAAGCATACAAAATCTATCGCTCTAGAACTTTCTTCAATCCCTTTTCACCACTATAAATGCCAATCATCTGAACCTCATCAGCTTGCAAGCAAAGAGAACACACTACACACAAGTATTAATTGGTTTTGGCCACTGTCTTCTAATTAGCAATTAGCAATTCCAAGTGGAAGTTCACGACTAGCTATTGCAAACATGAGCGGTACTGCGCTCCGAGAAAGCTCTGATGCTCACTGGCACGCTTCCCAAACTGTAAGTTTTAACATATTTTAATCTTAGTTTCAATCCAAAGTTTGTGAAATATTGATGTCTTAGTAACTCGTAAGCTTTTAGAACATACACAAGTGCATGATTCATCAAAAAGATCCATTAAAAGGTAATAATGTATCAATTTGCATGCAGGAAAAACCGATCCAACAAGTGGATGGTAGCGTTTTTGTACCTGCAAAGGCGCTCGATATTGTATGGGGCAATGACGATCGCTTCTGGCAATGGAAGACAGTTGAAAATGATACCCATGGGTAAACAAACCTCTTGCTTTTTATTTCTGCCTTAGCTTTACCCATAGAATTGACAATATATATGACTATCCTTTTTCATGGTAAATTTAACTTTTGGCACGGCAACGATCTGACGCAATTCCTCAACATTTTCAGTTCTAATGCTGTTGCAGCACTGGTGCAAGTGAACTACATTGGTGTCTGCGGGAAGATCGACATGTCCACCTATGTTAAGAGCTTTTCATCAACTAAATATGAGATATACTGGCGCATCAAGTTCAATGTGGATGCCTTTGGATGGGATTCTTGTCCCATCAAGTTCTTTGTGGCAGCCTGCAGAGACATTCATAAGCGCACCCGCAGTGAAATGCTTTACAAGTACACCAAACAAACTGGCGAGTGGCATGAAATCTTTGGAGGGGAGGTCACCATTTCTTCCGATTCGCCCAAAAAACTGGTGGAGTTTGGGATGTTTGAAACTGAGAGTGATAAATGGAAAGGAAGCTTGCTCCTTGCAGGAGTCATATTGAAGCCCAAAGCTTAGATTATTCTCTGATTCTACACCACGAAGCTCTTACATCATTACTAAACCTAAAGGCAATGCTTGAATAATATAATGCATACATTATTGTGTTTCAAGCATCATTATACCCATATTTCTGTCATTTTCTTCAGCAGTGAATTGATCAATAAACATATTCTATAATCATTTATGTACCCAGATTTCTGTAATTGCCAATACCATCTTAAACTACTGATTCAGATTTTGATTAATAAAGAAATCCTCTATCCAAAAAAGTATGACAGATGTGACGTACTCATGATTGCTTCTTCAATCTGCACTTGGCTTGAGGTGCTTATATCTGAGCTCTGTAAAGAACTGCTTACGACAATTTCATTGAGAAACATTCAAGGATCTGAATAATAAGGTTATCATGGTAGCTGTTTCTGATAACCAAAATTCCTATTAACTCGAAGTCGTTGCTGGCTGTTGCATGGAGTGTGCCTCCCTATCAAGTGGCCATAGATGCTGAAATGATGATGCTATAAAAACTCCAACGCAAATGATTTAATCAGAGAAGATGCTAATTGCAGACATTGTCTGGCTTTAATGCTTGTCATAAAAGATAACGTTGTAGACTTATTTCTTCAATAAATAAGCAACATCATCATGCCTACACCAGTTCCAAAAGTTCTATCGAGCTGTCGACCTCTTAGCATGTAAAACAATGGTGAAAGAATATAAAATTCATACGTCAGTTTCATAGTTTTCAGGTTTAAACCAGAGGGAGAAATCAATGCCCTTTTCAATCAGCTTCTCTGTAGCAGGACCGATCCTCTCCAGAAGCTGTGCAAAACCGATAGCAAAAGATTTGTCACCCCCAAGAGGTACCAAATACCATTGGGAAAAAAACAGAGATACCAAATGCCAGGCAAATCAATAATATAACTAGCTTTCTAAAGGAACCTATGTGCAGAAAACATAGAAAGCAAAATATCAGTTTATTTTTCTTTCTTAAACCTTGAATGATACACAACAGTTAAAATGCTATTGTACACTTCTTCACAGGTGCATCATTCACTACAATTATAAGTAGGAATGGTAGATTGATAACAGTTGCAAACCTTTCCATGCAGTTCCCCATTGGAGACAAGAACTGACCGATCAAAGACACAAAATTTTTTCCCATCCATGCAGGTAACAGCACCACCTGCTTCTTCAACAATCTCCTCACCCAGGAAAATGTGGCAACAAAAGACAATCCACATTTACATCTTGTAGGAGAGAAGTATATCTTGCAAATACTAATTTCCAGAGTTCAGATGAGAGAATAATGTTTACCAAAACACCAGCAGCCATGTCCCATGGTTTTAGACGATACTCCCAGTAAGCTTCTACGATTCCAAGGGCTACATGACACATGTCTACAGAAGCAGCACCAAGTCGTCTCACGCCCTGTGAAAGAAGAAAATAGATTACATAATAGTAATAAACCACAATGGGCGTAAGGATCAATCTTACTCATAGACAGTTAACAATTATTAGAACAACAATGATACCCTGCTGATATCAGTGAATTCTTTGAACAGATTTATGTTGGTGGCCCATGCATCGTCATGTTCATATCCAAATCCTGTGACCAAAAGTGATCGCCCAACCTGCAGAAGAGAGCATCGCATATTCACATAAAAGTTGTGACTTGCACTAGCACTTGAAGATAGTAACAAATATTCCCCTTATCATCTATTCACAAGTACTATTCATAACTCAACTACCAGATATTTTACCCTCTCAGTAATGTAAAGATCTACTTATTTGTTGCTGGCACATCTATCTTAGGAGATACATAGAGTAGATATCTCTTAAAAGAGAAAAAAAAAGGCATGAAGAAAAGTAGTAAGTGATGTACCACATCAGTTTGGCTAACATGAATTTGTTGTCCATTACAATAAGCACCACCACCTACAGGAGTTCAAAATTTCCAGGTATCTGCAGTAAGCAACATTTTCACTCTCAACTAGCGGACCTAAAATTGGTATTTGAACAGTTTTTACCTGCAGATGCAGAAAATGTGCGTGTATTCCAACACATGGGACCTCCTACAAACTCTACCTTTAAAAATAAATAGAAAAACGAGTTACACAGAGAAGTGAAATGACAACCTGCAATAGTTAAAGCAAAAACTGGCCAGTATTTTTAAAGTGGCTATGCACTAACCTCGCCTTTTGAGGTTATACACTAAATACATAAAAGCCTGATCAGTGCCTACATAGATGAGTCGTACTGGCATGGAGTGACATTACTAAAAGACCCACTCCTTCAAAGTTAATAGGAAGAATATCCATTTTGATATGCATCATTCCTATGATATTCATATAAAAAACCACCACAAATGCTCATCTATATAGTTGCCTCAATAGCGCAAGTGGTACAAAAATCTAGTTGCCACAGATTAAGTTGGTCAATCAATAACAATCATGAACAGGGAAGCTCCCAATAACCATCGATTTGTAGCAAAGGTACTTTTAATTATCATGTGGATTAGACATTAATAAAGCACAACCTACAGATGATAACAGCAGTGAAATATATAACTCCAAGATTAGGCCGTACAACTGATGCAGCAGCTGGCTTTCCTCGGAAAAGAACTCCCACAGATACAGCAAAGCTAGGGTAGCCATGAGCAAAGTTTGTTGTTCCATCTGAAAAACAAACAACATGCATCCTTGAAAAAGACATCATCATCATAATCCTTTAAAATCCCATATTTGCATTTTTTTTTTAAAAAAAGCAGCAAATTGAAAAATCCAATATAAGATTAGCCTCATTTTGATATTCGTCAAAGTTCAACTATTAAAACAGTTGTATTCAAATTATAAGCAAAAAAGTCATATTGGCAAGCAAGAAGGTGGATATTTTGAAGGTTGGAAATTAGGAAATAAGGAAGTATGAGTAATCAGCGCATCATCATAAATCTTTAAAGGTGGGGACACTATTAAAAGTATATATAGATAGGTAGGTCTTGCAGGAATTAATATTGAAGATGTAAAATCATACATATAAAGGCAGGACCGGTATATAGAACGTGAAGTATCAAACCTAATGGATCAATGCACCAGAGATATTCAGAAGAAGCATCTCCTATTAGTCCGCCCTCCTCACCAAGAATCAGATGACCTTTAAAATTTTTTCCAACAACTTCCAGAATAGCTGATTCACTCGTCTTATCTGTGCTGCAGCCAAAGAGTGTGTCAATTTTCTGTCATACCATGACAGAATTCTCAAACATTTCTAAAATTCTAGAAGAAATAATTTCAATGTTGGATGAACACCAAGCATACAAACGGAAATTTTTACTTACTCTGTCACCAAGTCCGCAATTCCTTTGTAGTTAATATTACGAGGTTTATTGACTGCTTCCATCACAACCTAGCAGAACGAGAATTCATAATATCCATTTGTTATGGTTTCACAAGAAGTTATAACATTATCAAATACAAAGCACAAAGCTGAAAAACTAAAATGGACTAACATATGAAATTCTCATCAAATACCAATAAACTGATTAGCATCCTAATCATTTAGAAATTGAAAAAAGGCAAACAGTTATCATTGCTCACTTTAGCATCTAGAAATATCAAGCAACCTAACACAGACAAAAGCAAGAAATTAACTGGCCAACAAGGAAATAGTATTAACACAAGTACCAAATACCAATGAATTGATTTGCATACCAATCATTCAGAAGTCAAAAAGCAAAAGATAAACTGATTTGCATACCAAATACCAATAAACTGATTAGCATCCTAATCATTTAGAAATCGAAAAAAAAAGGCAAACAGTTATCATTGCTCACTTTAGCATCTAGAAATAGCAAGCAACCTAACACAGACAAAAGCAAGAAATTGACTGGCCAACAAGGAAATAGCATTAACACAAATACCAAATACCAATGAATTGATTTGCATCCCAATCATTCAGAAGTCAAAAAGCAAAAGATAAACAATTTTACACAGTGAATCAAAACCAATGCCCCTGCATATTTAGTGAGATTGAGGATTAGATTCACGTAGCAAGCAATTTACTAATCCAACAAGGAAACTAACATCAAAACAAGCACAGAACAAGCAATCAGATACCTCTGCTCCAGCCTTAGCAGCGGCCTCCACAACTTCAAGCAGATGCTTAGCAGGCAGTGTTCCAGCCGACTTTGCTCCCACGGCCGGATAACGAACCTTCTCCGTCTCAGATTCGGCCAGAGCAGCCCTAGCGACGAACCGCCAACCTAACGGCAGCTGGCCATCGCCACCATGACCATCCAATCCTCGCGCAACAGAGCGATTCATGGACGGCAACCTGCCTTCCAACAGCGGGAAACGCGATCTGCGGATGCGAGAGAACTTGAGGAAGGTGGTGGCAGGGGACGCCATGGCGAAAACCATCTCCGACGACCGGTTTCCGGCGAAGGACTGTCGCTGGCGACGGCAAAGATTGGTCTTTTCCGGCGACGGGTTGTATATTATCAATGGGGGGTGGGTGGGCGACCCGAATGAACCCCGGAATCTTTTATCAGGTTAACAGCAAATAACACGAAAATTTTAAAATAATTAATTTTATTAAAAATAATATTTAATATATTTTACATAAAATGTTATATAAAGTTAATTGTTTTATATTTAAATTAAATATGACTACTTTCAAATGACCCACATTGCTCCCTTCTTATTTATTGATTTTCGTTTTACCAAGTTGCCCGTTTAAAATTGTAATATCATTTACATGTGTCTCATGCTGACCAAACCTAACTATCTTGGGTTGGCTTGAACAAAGCTAAGAATCTTCCATGAATCTTAAACATTTGCCTTGTTTAATACTGTAGGATGAATTGACGAATATATAAAATGGTGACTAGAATAAGTAGCCTTCAAAAACATTTATCCTTTTTTTTAAAGAAAACATTTATTCATTACTTGTGGTGATCAATTATGATATTGTTTGGGCACGTTAAAACGTAATATATCTCGTGTACGGGAGGTTTTTAAAATTTAATATAGCAATGAAAAGTATTCGACACCGTGGGAAAAACATTTTTTGGCTTCATAGCGATATAATGCAAACGTCGCAAAGTATAGCATTGGTATACAACTACCACGCCGTTCATGCCTTCATGTCTACAGTAACAATACCAACATGATAACAAAATCTATGCGCTCTGACAAACATTTCTTCCGCATTGGCAGCCAGGCAAACTAAATGCATAAACAGAGAATAAATGAGCATTAAACGGGAATATAATCAAATGCCATGTCGCACGAATTGTTGGCAAATTCATCGTGGCGGGATTGTAACAAGGCCAGATTTTAATCACAAAAACTTTCAACCAGATATTCAATTCTTTTGGAGGTATTAACTTAAAGAGTTAAGACTTATCGCAGACCGTTGAGAAGAGTTTACGGTAGCCAAGGGAAACAATCAATTACTCAGTTAAGGACAAGCACATTATCATACGTGCGTATATAGAGAAACTTCACCTGTTAAACCTTGCTTAATCCTCAGAAACACGAGCGTACAAAAATTGTGGACACAAAAAATTAAGCTGATCAATCAGGGGAAACTTATTCATAGACATTTTGAAATTAATTTTATTACAATTATTTTGATAATAATAATTAAGATGAAAATAATTAAAAATATTAGATTGTATTAAAATTTTATAATTACCTATATTATTCATTATTTTATTTATTTACGTAATTTTTGAATTATGAGACCACTAAATTACTCAAAATATAAAATATAACTTAGCTGCATTCGGTGTAGCTCATGTGTATGTGTAGAGGGCTCATCAATCAATATCAATTTAACTAGAATTATATGGCCGGCCATGAAGATCCTCCACCATTTTCTACAGCCCGTCCTGATTTTCATGCTAGCTTCAAAACCTCAACACTCTAACCTTACGTAACAAAATGGTAAACAAAATAGCCCGTGGGTTTCACAATCACGCATATACAAATGATTCAATCATACAAAACCCCCAAGCATAAAATCCAGTTGGTTTCACAGAATTAGCTCATTTATAAACCGTCTTATTCCAACTTGGATGAAATAAAATAATTTTGGAATCAATATGAATATGATATGATGCAAGGAAGGGACATTGCTTAAGGATGATATCAAATTGGTCTATTCTCAGCGTTCAGATAGGAATTAGCTCATTTATAACACAGCCTTATTTCAACTCAGATGAAATACAAAAACGTATGCAAAACATTTCTACCCAAATCAATTTTTTAGTATTCACCACCACCACCTGCTTAATGTCATGTCCCATCTACGCGAAGCTAACAAGTCACAACCTAAAACCAAGCCATCGCTATTATTCATCGGATCATTCTATATAACAGAGTCACTTAGCAATGACACCAGATCCATACTCGAAACAAGCAAGCACCACAAACAAATAACCTCAATTCATCATTCTAATCATCATCCATAATGTATGCAAAAGCACCAGAACAACATCGTCATGCGAACTAAACCCTTACAATTTTCAAAACTCCACGCATCTCAAAACCTGAGCTTGGTGAAGAACCAGCGGTTTTTCCCCGTCTTGAACCGCTCCTCGAACCTCGACTTGACCTCCTTCGCCGCCGCCACCTTCTTATCCTTGGACTGCAGGGATTCGACGGAGACGGCGTCCTTGAGGTCGACGTCGAGGGTGTACCAGGTCGGCATGATGTGGTTGTAGTTGACGAGCTTGATGAAGGCCTTGACGCGCGACTTCTTCCCCGTCTTCTTCGCCGAGTCCTTGCGGATCACCTTCTTCGGGTACTTGGCCACGCCAGCGACCAGGCAGTGGCCGTAGGGACGGTCCCGGGTCCCGTCGTCGAAGGCGCGGACGATGACCCCCTTCCGACCGGCGTACCGGCCCTGGAGGACGATCACCGCCTTGTTCGGCTTCAGGAACTTCACCATCTCCGCCGATCGCCGCCGATCGCGATCTAGGGTTTCGGCGAAGGTGGGATGGGGGAGTATTTGTATGGGAGGACGGTGAGGGGACGATTCGGATTGGGCTTCTCTATTGGGCTTGTGGGCTTCGTGTATGGCTATCAAAGCCCATTTATTATTATTATATTATTATATTATTATATTATTATTATTTATTTTTTATCCGATGTCTATGAAATGAGCAGACACCATTATTATTGAATTTATATGTATGTTTTCATTAATTGTGTTTAGATATGAATGATACATCCAACAAAAAATATTTTACTTTATTATATTAAATAAATAGATAGACAAATATATAAGTAAATACATAATATAATATAAAGAGTAGCTCTGGTGGGATGTACGTACTTATTATATTCATCACACTTAGGAAAGTTTATTCAAGTATTATATAAAATGAATTTTCATCTTATTTATTTGATGATCAGACCTACATAATTTACCAAAAACATGAGAAAAAGTTCGAATCAAACAGCATTTTGTGATTGTGGAAAAAAATCTAACAAAAGATGGATTTAATTAGAAGTAGATAGGTTGATTGGTAGGCATTTATTTATTGTAGACAATTTTATATGAGATCTTATGAAAATTATACTATAAATCTTGTTTGTAATAAATTCAGGGGTGTTTCGAATCTAGCCTTATAGCAAGAGCCTGCAATGCCGAAGCCGAGCGACACTAGCTCCATATGGCACAAGCGAGCAAGTAGAGAAAAGTTGTAACCGATGAGAAGTAGAGCGAGCACAGGCCCTCAGAGGGGGATCTAGACAAACTCCCATGGGTATATGAAGCATGTGCTAAACTCCCATTTCATCTGCCAATGTGTAAATATCAAGCATGTGGAATAGGCATTATCCTTCTTGCTTTCCTCCAAGCAGCCTAATACAAGCCTTACTCTTTTCGTTTTGCTAGAAGTGGCTCGGAAATGTCACACTAGTTATAACTTGAGGAATAGTCCAGCGTTATTTTTCTCTCTTTATTCTTATAAAAAATAAGAGAGTTTATAAAATAACATCTGACCCTTGTTTTGTTCGAAGAACAAGAGGATCTAGACAAACTAAATAAAATGGAAGTGAATTCGATTCCAGCTAAAAGTGATGTGCTTCTCTATGGGTATCCATGGGCACAATTTTATTTAATTATTTGAAAAAATAAAAGAGATTGACCCGAGGAAACTTTTTTATTTTATAGGATTTTTAATAATATATATATATATATATATATATATATATCGGTAAAGATTTCCCGCGCCAGAGGCAGGAAATCTTTACCAGCGCCAGCTTCATCGCGGCCGTCCATTCAAATCACGATCATCGCGGCCGTCCATTCAAAGAGTCGATCAAAACCCTTAATTCCACACTGCTCTCCATTGCCGACGGCCAAGCCGGAGCTTGACGCCTCTCACACCGCCTCTTCGTCGCCACTGCCGTCTTCCATCGCCTCTCCACACCTTGCCACCGCCGCCTCTCTGCACCGTCGGCCATCCTCGGTCCCGGCCCCTTCCATTTCATGCACTTCTCAAATGATCGTGAGTTGTGGGATTCATGCTACTTTATGCGTTGCGGGATATTGATCAGGGGGAGGGGGTTGAATGATTGCTGTTTTGATATGTTTCTCTGTCCAAGGATTGGCTTAATTGATGTTACCCCCTCAAACAAGTGATCTCCTTTGCCTTGAAATTAACGGGCAGGGTTACCTTGGATTATGGCCCTTTCATGTGTCTAGCTTCTTTTTTCTTGCTGGGGCACTTGTCATCACTATTACAAAATGTTCCTAATATGCCGTGCATATTTGGTTGTTGTTAGATTTTTGATTCATTTGCTGATCAATCTTGGAAACATGGGAAATGATTATCGTAATAGCATGTTCATTTACAGTTAATTGTACTTTAATTTGAATCCATTTCAATGAGGTCAGTTTGTTCAAAAATATGAAAATGCAGTTTGTTCTTGATCTTATGCAGGCCAAACAAAACAGACCTTTGTCTTCACGAGATGGAAATGGTATGCATGCCATTCTTTGTCAATTTACTTCTGAATTCTGAATTCTTTGTCAATTTACTTCACGAGATGATGGATTGAAATGTAATAGAATACCTTGACTTCTGAGATTGTGTTCGCCGTCTGTCGATTCTCTTCTTTCGCTTTGTTGTAGCGGTCAATCACTGATTTCATGCTGCAAGTGAATGTCGATCAGATAATATCAATGAATCTTCCAACCATGTACTTGCACAAATAAATTTATCTCTCAACATTAGTTTAGCCATAGAAACAAGGGTTTCACCTTGCAAATCAGTGTTCTTTGTGCATAGAATTAATTGGAACCCAGGATCATGTCTTTTTGAGTGTTCAAATTGCATGTGTTTGCATGTTTGATGTCAAATCCTCCACAAATATGATATTCAATATTGGGTGTTCTCTTTCAACGAGGAGGTTCATTGGTTTATGAGGTCTCTTTTCATCTTCTTTACTACGTACTTTAAACTAGTTTGAGCACAACAAAACTTTGTTTTAAAATGTTTCAGCTAACCACGAAGCTTTTGCTTTATCAATTATCTCCGAAATTAAATTAGTCTTCGATATTCTTAATCGCGATCAAAAAATTGTGGACAAATAACTTTTTTGCAACTTTTGAATGTAGTTTTTATTCCTCTTGCCCTTCGCTTATTGTTGTTTAGGTTGCTTGTGATCTATTCTTATATTTTGGTTGAATTTTAACTTCACAAAGAAAAAGGAAAAAATCGAAGAAGACAAGGTTTGTGAAGTGTCAGGATAGCATGTATGCCAAGGTTTGTGCTTGCATATGATTTTGGTTGGTCTACCGCTGATCAGTTAATTGGGAGGGCAACAATATGTTTTTCATTTCAAAATAAACAATATATGTTATTTGAATGTCCATGAATATTGTCAAAGGTTTAGGTCATCTATATTATTAATTTGATGGTAACAAAGAGAAAAACAAGTTACAGATTTGATCAAAATTTAAGAGCAAACAATAATGATAAGTGCTATCTGTCTATTGAATGAATTGTTTGATGCATAATATTTTGTGTTACTTATTTTATTGTCTTTTGCACGTCTGTCATTCAAGCACCTGCTGCATAAGGTATACTTGGTTTTTTATTAAATAAAAATTTCTTTGTTGGTTGAATTAAATGATGAATTTTGGTAATGAATTGATAATGCCATCGGTTAGGATGATGGATTGAAGTGTATGTACATCTATATTATTAATTTGATGGAATAGGGTAAAATTATTTACTTACACCGGTATTATGCGCTGACAATTTTTACTTTGCTTGCAGTGGTCTTATTTTTGCATTCTTTTGCTTGTGTATCTAATTGGCTAAGGATAAACTTGAGTTAGTGAGGCAAGGATAAACTTAGAGGTTTTATGGAAGAAATTGTTGAGGAAAATAGTGAGAAAGATGTTGAAAATATAAGTGAGGTGACAAAAGGCTTAAATAGAGATGAAGGGTGCCAAGATCAGCTGTACGAGTCATTAGTACCTTGTATAGGAATGGAGTTCAGTTCAATTGAAGAAGCATATTCTTTTTATAATGGATATAGCAAAATGAAAGGGTTTGGAATTAGAAAAAGTACTTCTCATTATGATAGAAAAACAAATACTATATGCAGAAAGTTATTTGTTTGTGAAAAACAAGGTACAAAGAGCACCAATGACAGGAGACAGGTTGGAAAAGATGTTAAAAGAAGAGCAGATACACGAGAGGAATGCAAGGCGAGGATGTTAATTAAATTAAAGGAGGGAGGTAAATGGACAGTAGATATCTTTGATGACATGCATTCACATGAGTTTGTATCTCCAACAAAAATAGCAAAGATCCGTTCTCATAAGAAAATGACGTCAGTTTCAAAAAATTTGATTGATGAACTCTATAATTGTGGCATTGGACCATCAAAAATTTCAAGGGTTTTAAATTCTCGTGGTGATGGTTTGGAGGGAGATTTTACTTCTTCTGATTGTAGAAATCATTTGGCCAAGGCAAGAAAAAATAATGTTGGTCGTCAATGTATGAAAGTGTTAGAATACTTTCAAAGTAAAGCAGGGGTTGAAGAAGGTTTTTTCTTTAAGATGGAAATTGATGAAAATAACCAAGTTAGGAGTGTTTTTTGGGCTGATAATAGAGCAAGGATGGCATATATGCAATTTGGAGATGTTATTGTTTTTGATGTGACATACAATACAAACAGTTTTAAGATGCCCTTTGCTCCATTCACTGGCATTAATCATCATAGGCAATCCACTCTTTTTGGATGTGCTTTGCTCGCAGATGAAACAACGAATACCTTTATATGGTTATTCAGAACATGGTTGGAGTGCATGTGGGGCAAAGAGCCACAATGTATCATCACCGATCAAGATGTGGCCATGAAAAAGCTATTTCAGATGTCTTCCCTCAAGTTGTCTTTAAAGATCCTTCCAAAGTGAAGAGTAAGGGTCGTCCGAAGACAAGTAAAAGGCTGAAATCTAGCTTAGAGATAAATGTGACTTCTCAAGTTAAGAAACAGAGATGTGGAATTTGCCAAAAGCTTGGTCATTACATGAATACTTATCATTTATATAAGGTACAAGAACATGGAATGAGTTGTATTATATGTTTTATGCTTATGAGTACTTTGTTAATTATATATTTGTCTTTACAGGAAAAAGAATCTCAAGACGGGAATTCAGACAACAGCGTTGGGAATGAGCCTTTGAATTAGCTTATCTATGTTGGGAAGTGTTTCAAGGTGATATGTTGCCCTTGAATTAACAAATCGCAAAAGCTCTTATCTTTGGTTCCTCTACTGTAACAGTTATTGGTTATATTAGGGTTTTTATATTGTGGATCACGGTTTCTTTCACTTGAAACTGTTACATGGGAAGCATGGGAATAATAGACTAGATGCTTTTACTGCTTCTATCGCTAATTCCAAATATCTTAGTGTGTGGGTTGATTGTTTTTGGTGGGAACTTACCCACAAATTTGTTTTTGGTAAATATCTACGACAGGTTGAAGGACTGCAAATTTGTTTCTTGTTGTTGTAATACCATAATTTGCTTGGTAGTTTATCAGCACTAATTCTCTAGTTCTTTTGGCAGGGATTTACATCTTTTTGTTGGGATTCTATCTTCTTCAACCCATTGTTTTGAAGGGCTGGCAGCTACAAAGAGTCTCGTCCATAAAAGAGCAAAGAACAAGACTTGTTTAGGATGAGTTTTGAAAATGGAAGCAGATTTTTTTAGTGACATTGTCATTTTGCCTTTTATGGATCGTTATGATCTTGTCATTTTCAAGAACATAGCAATTTGTGAATTTGGAGTGAGTTCCTTTATAAGATTGAAATTGATGAAAATGCCTTGTTCTAAACTATGATATTCACATGGCTTAATGTGCAATTTGCGGCCCGTAGGTTTAAGAAATCACACGTTGTAAATAAGCTTTGTTCCATATCTTGTAACCCTTTCCTACACTCAATACGATGACAGTTTCTTTTTCTTTTCTTCAAGTTTTTTGCCAAATTAAGAACATGTGATGATAGTTCTTAAATGTACTCCAAAATTTGATACTCTTGTCAAACATTTGACCTTGTTAAATGATTAATTGAATCATACCACTCATTGTCAGAGGGTGGGGGGTTGCGATGGTTGACGGTCTAATTTTAGAGTAGAAGGTCAGGGGAAACGAGTTTAGATGCGGGGATAGTTTCGTAATATAAATTTGACTCGTTCTCGACTCGTGTCAATATTACGAAATATATCCTAAAAAATATTAAAATATATATAATAAAATACTATAAAATAAAATAATCTAGTTTTATGGTATTTTATTGTATTTTTTAAATATTTTTTGGAATATATTTCATAATATTGACTCGAGTTGAGAGCGAGTCAAGTTTTTATTACGAAACTACCCTGCACCTAAACTCGTTTCTTCCCCGACCTTCTACTCTAAAATTAAAGCATGTTATTCAAGTTAGAACTTGATTATTTTATTTTATGATATTTTATTGTATTTATTAAATATTTTTTGGAATGTATTTCGTAATATTGACTCGAGTTGGAATCGAGTCAAGTTTTTATTACGAAACTACCCCCGCCCGCCGCTGGCCCTACTCGCTCCCGACTCGTGTCAATATTATGAAATATATCTCAAAAAATATTTTAAAAATATAATATTTTATTACAAAACTGCCCCCGCACTTAAAATGTTTCTTCCCCCCCCCCCGACATCCTCCTTCCTTCCTGCTTCCTCTGTTTCACCCAAAACCCCTTGTTTCCGCCGTTGGGGGGGGGGGTCCGACGGACCGGGTAGGGCCGGCGGCGGGCGAGGGTTGTTGGTTGGCGTCGGCGAAGGAGTTGGGAGGGGGCACACTGGGCGGGGGTGGACTGGGATGAGGGGGAGGGGGGCGGTGCACTGGACGGGGCGGACTGGGGTGGGGGTGGCCGGGCCTGACGAACCGGCGGCGGGTGGGGGGCGGGTTGGTCGGCGACGGCGAAGGAGGGGGAGGGCGCACTGGGGTGGGGGGCGCACTAGACGGGGGCGGACTGCGATGGGGTGGGGGGGCGCACTGGACGGGGCGGACTGGGGTGGGGGTGGGCGGGCCCGACGAACCGGTGGCGGGTGGGGGTGGGGGGGGGGGGGGCGGGTTGGTCGGCGACGGCGAAGGAGGGGGAGGGGGCACACTGGACGGGGGCGGACTGCGGTGGGGTGGGGGGCGCACTGGACGGGGCGGACTGGGGTGGGGGTTGCCGGGCCCGACAGACCGGCGGCGAGCGGGGGGGCGGGTTGGTCGGCGATGGCGAAGGAGGGGGAGGGGTGCACTGGGCGGGGGCGGACTTGGGTGGGGGGAGGGGGGCACCGGACGGGGGCTTTCTCCTTAATTGTTGGCTGTTTATATAGTTTTAAAAACGCTTTTCTTCTTAAAATACTCAAGGAATCCTTGTTGGCGCAGAAAGGTTCTCTGCGTATGGCGCAGAGAACCGATACTCTATATATATATATATATATATATATATATATATATATAAAGAGTACTTTTACAACCTTTATATTTTAGAAAAGATTATGCCACACATTTTTTGTATTCATTATTGTTAAAATTTTATAATTTTTAAAGAAATAGGATGATGACAACAAGTTCCCAGTTTCTCCCGGCCACCTCAAGAAAATAAGAAAACGTAGAACTCCCCCTCCCCCTCTCCCGTCAGGCCAAGCCGCAAGGGGATTGAAGAGAAGGCGTAGTGAATTGGCAGCAACAACCAACGACGGCAAATGCCTTCTACCTCCTCCCTCCCTCCCTCACTGTCCTCACAGTCCATGCACCCTCTTCTGTTCTCCCCCCTGTAATTGGTGCTGGATAATTTTTTCGTCGTCTTCTCTTTGTATATATCAGCCTATTAATTTTATGATTTTTTATTTAAGAGGATTTTAATCTATTTGTATAGCAGCCTATTAGTATTAATTAATTATCTGGACTTATTAACTTTACGTACGTACGTCATGTACCTTGAAACATTTTATCAACTTCATCTATCCTTAATTTGTCTTTTTATTACTAAATAATATGACTTTCAATGATGAATCTGGTTAAGTTTATATGCTTCCTTTTATGTGCAGATCGGAAAACAGAAATAGAGAGAGTCCTAGAAAGCAATTGGAGACCTCATCTCGGAAATGTACGCAAAAGCTTGAGTTTGCTACGATGGTTTACTTCGTTTATACTGCTGCACTTGTTGAAGCTTCTTCTTCTCTTTCCTCTGCACTTGCTTTTAGCTAAATTAGCCTGCACGACATTGTATTACGTGCTTTTATCCAAGCTAGGCAGAACGTTGGTGCTGGGTTATGGAATGTCATCTTGGTGAAGACCTTGTTGAGTGGATCAAAAGAACCCGACCATAGTAGTGTTCTTGAGATCTTAGTGAATGAGCTTAACGAACTAGTAGAGGAGGAGAAGACTCATGATGTCTTCAGTTTTGCTACTACCCTTACTCTTTCAGGTTTGATTGTTAGTTTCGATGCTATTTTGTTTGGACAGTTAGTCAATTCACTGCAGTACTGTATAAAATCCTTATTATATGAAGTTAATGAATAAAATATATAGAAAGTTAGATTGATAGATTACCACCTTTCTGAAAGTCTAAGAGAAGCTATCCTGTGTAAAGCTTATATATTTTTTTAGTTTGGACAAAGGAAGCCATCAAACTTGTGTTACCACTCTTCGTTTAGGATCCATTTATATTTCCCGAACATCTTTCTTTGTATCAAGTGGAAGAAAAGTAAAAATAAATGCTTGCATCATTATAAATTGAAAAAGTGACCAACTTATTTTTTGCAGCCCAGAAAACCAAGAGAAGTTGAAAGACATGACATATGCTCAATTCAATCATTTCAGGTATTCCGGGAACTTAACCTATCAGGACCAGGACACATGCTTTCCGGACCTTCTGGTATGTTTGTTTGATTTCTATTGTCTCAATTTATGCTTGCAAGTACATTATATATTAAGTCCTGACATTTTTATAATGTTGTAATGTACATCATTATGATATTTTTATAATGCCAAACAAATTAAGCTTGTTATTAAAGGCTGATTATAAGACCTAGCTCTTGATTTATGATGTGTGATTTTAAATTTTATATATCTACTCGTGTAGAAAAATATTTGCAATATCTAGCTAAGGCCTTAGCGCCAGAGTTCAATGCAAAGTTGTTGTTGTTGGATTTCACAAGGTTTTCAGCAAAGGTGAGGAGACTGAAGAACGTTGCAAAACTGCTTTTGATAATTAATGCAGCTTGAGAATGGGTTCGCAGTAAGCTAGATTGTTTGTGGTTAACAGGTTTCGGCTAAATATGGAAGATCACTTATGCTCTTATCTTGTTGGGTAAGGTTATTTAATTTGTATGAGCTAATATCTCCGAATTGTTAATGTTTGTTTGAGATGCTTTGGCTCTAGTTTTCAATTCATATCCTTTTCTTTTATATCTATCTTTTAGAAGAATGCAGGGAAATATGTGGAAGAGTGGTTACATGATCTGGGAGATGATGCCACAGCTTCCATTATAGCATACCCAAAGAAATTAATTAGAGTTATTATTGCGTTCTTATCATCTTACATTCAATTATATGTCCGAATATGAAAATTTAGATACTTCATCACCTTTGTTAAAAGTTTAAGCTGCTCTCTCTCTCTTTTTTCTGTTTTTTTAATATATAGATTGTCTCTGGTAGTGACATATTTCCTTCCAAAATTCCTCATATTGTGCATTTTATTTGGATGACAGTCTCTCATCCCATGAAGACAAGAATCCGGTCGATAGAGATATGTTTATTCAATCACTATACACAGTAAGAACTCATAGTCTGTGTTTTTGGTCAAGTTGAAATAGATGCACTTAACCACTTATAATTATCTTCCATGAGTGCATGACCACCTTATATCTCATCTAATTGGGGTTTTATTATTATTATTAGTAAAGACCATATCTATATCTGATCTTATCATGTTTGTTAGATATGGCCTTCCCCTACCCATGTGTTGTGCATTACTCAAGTAATGTAAACCATATATATCTCTCTTCAAAATTACAGGGGACTTTGTTTTGCAGGTGCTAGTTTCTTTATCGAAAACCAAGTACATCATTTCCTACATAAGAGACGCAAATAAACTAATTGATTCAAGGACGTCAATGCTCCTAAAAATCTAAGGCATGTTAAATAGGCTAAAGTACCGCCGGCCATTGACTTGTGGCCTTGGCATATCGCCATTTGAGGATGGAAGGCATGATCAAGTACTAGTTAGGTTAAGCATCCAAAATCTAGATGGTGCAGAATACAGGTATGATAATGAAGGACCATTGCAAGAGAACTTGTGGCCTTTCTTTGCTTTGCGTTGCGTAGGTTTTTTATTACTCTTTATTTGTTATTTTATTTTTTGGGTGGCTTTGATCTTGTTACTATCATCTATGGTCAGTTTCATATTTGTCATACACCTGGAGCAGGCATATATCAGACTGTTTTGATTAATAAATTTCCAGTTTGGTGACTCCAATCTATAAAAATCTCTAGTTTGGTGACCATTGCAAGAGAGCTTGCGACACCCAGTATCTATCATTTTATAGGAAAAGGCACTTTAAGGACTTATCATGTTCATTAGACATTAACAAAGCACAGCCTACGTCAGAACATACATAAATAAAACAAATTAATCATGTCATCACATAAAACATGAAATATCAAACCTAATGTATCTATCCATGCACCATAAATATTATTCAGAAGATGCGTCTTCTATTAGTTCCCTCTCCTCTCCAAGATAAAAGCTCATATGCCCAAGAGAAATAACAAAACACCAAAAATTAAGCTACTTTACGTTCAGTAGTTGAACTAAAGTCAGTTCAAATATTAATGATCTCGAAGATAAATGAGCTGGCTTTTCTCCTTTGTGCAGTTGATCTTTTCAATATCTGTGTGAAGCCCATGAGCCCAGCTCAATCCGAATCCTCCGTTTCATCCTTCATGCAAATAATTCCCAATCCCCCTAATCTTAGGGTTTCTTATTTGGCTTTGGAAAAGAAAACTTAAAATTTCAGTTTTTTCCGTCTTTTAATTGTAGTTAATTTCTTGAAAAGAACCTTGTAAATAAACATCAAACGTTCAATTTTCTAGATATTAAAATAATTTCGAGCCTTTTATTTCAAATTTTCTTATGAAATCTAAATCAACTGATCGGCGATGGTTGTCCGATCTATCATCCGAGTTATAATTTTACTAGTACCCAGGTTTAATTTAAATGTCTCCATCCAACACAATCTGTAGTATAATAAAAGTGCATATTTGAAAACTTTAAACTTATAAGTGCTAATTGGGGATTAGCAAAGATCAAGCCCCGACCTAGGAAGAGGTACGTACGTCCATACTAAGTATTAAGCCGCTACAAGAGGGCTTGTTTTGTATACATTACCCAAGTTACTTTAAACATGACCAAATTGCTTTCAGATTTTTTGTTTCTTACATTTGTAATTTGATGCTTTGAATGCAAGTTGTTCGCCCTTTTCTTGTTTCTTCTATTTGCAATCACATATGCATCTGATGCCATCAAATAATATAATCTTATAAATTAACATTCGATGAAAATTTGGAATTTGTATCAATGAAGCATACAATTAGAAAACATCACACCACAAAAAAATTAATTTTCTCTACACCGTAGAAAAAAAAACCGTAGATAAAAGTTTTACTTTTCGCCATACTTTTCCACCTTTTCTCCGAGCTATTAAAACCATGTAGAAAGAACTTAATACTATCTCTATATTTATAGATATTTTGGACTTTGTTTCAAGTGTACAAAGAAATCTTTCGATGGTAAAAAATCAAATGCTAGATAATTCATTTCTAATGGAAATTTCCTTTAAAGAAGTTTGAAACTATAACCCCAATTATTTTTCTTATTGATTCATTGTCAAAAGAAAAATTTTGTAATCTGTCAGGGCATCCCACTAGTAAGGCGATTTGGGTGGATTTGTCCGATTTTGATATTAAGAAACGATTTGGGCATGTATAGATAAATCTTTCTCATTATTAAAATGGATAATAATTTATAAGTAGTCGTTGACATTTTCCTAAAATCTTCCTTGATATTTTTTGTTTGAAAAATAACATTGGTTGAACTTGAAAATGAATTTATTCATTGAATGAGTAAAAAATGAAATTTGATCATAAGGCATTAAAAAAATCAAATCGGTCGAAGTCTTACTTTCTATTTCTTCCTGGCTTAAAACCATGGAGAAATTTTTTGCAATCTCATTTTTTGCCACCTCACTTTTCGCCTCCCCACTTTTCTCGATCCGTGTATTTTAATTTTATTAAATTGTGGAAAAAAGTTAATTTTTTTTGTGGTATCATGATCATTTATCAATCAACAATGTTAACATATGTCCAAAGGAAAACCACTTAATAAAAAAATTTACCTATTGCAGATAAGAAATTGAAAATACAGGTAACCGGAAAAGATACATGGATTGCTAATTTAGCACAGATCTAGGGTGCTACATATATGATTTTGTGTGTGTGTGTGGATTTTACCGCTTTTAAGATTAGGTGAATGATGCTGATGCCGATAACCAAGAAATGAACAACGTATAATATTGCGATTGCCGACGGTAAAGTGATGGGAAACCGACGCATGGAATCCAAGCTGCTCGGTCTCCCACTTCAGAGTAAAAAACAAACAGAAGGATGAGAAAAGGAAACACTGCAAATGCAGTCTTCTCTCAATATATAAACAGAGCTGGTGTGGGATGAATCATTGTCACATAAGTTGCATATCTTGCACTAAGAACATTAATCTACGACTCAACTCTGCAAGACAAGCATTTGAATACACAAGTGGCATTTTCACAGTATATAAAGACAATGGGGTACGTCTTGTTTGTGACTTCAACCTTACTAATGACCTTTAAAGTCAGCATCATAATTAACAATTAGCTGCAAAACTTAGTCCTAAGCAGCTAGCACAAGCGTCAAAAAACTGAAAAAGCAGCCTGGAATCTTCAAGTCTTCTTCAACGGCCCCGCCAAAAACACGAGCTGGCACTATCTACATATAGCTGTTTGACAAGATAAATACTTACCATTGTATTGTTTTTAAGGTAATATTACAAACACCGACTTAGTGAAGTAATCTCATGAACTCTCTTAGGAAGTTGATATATGAAAGCATTTCCCTCGTATGAAAGTTCAGAGAGCTTGGGCTAGATACTATTCAACATCAACAGGAAACAAGTTTTCAGGTCGTTCAATTCTTGAAAGGCACAAGGCCAACAGATGAGGTGTTATCACATGGGTGGACCCAAAATTTAAGCTCCCTCTTAGTTCTAACCTTTAATTCAATGTGGAAAAGCAAAACTGACCCAGATCAGAGCTTGAAGCTACAAACAAGCAGGGTATGGAGAAACAGTTAAATTTATCAGTTTAATAGCTTGTTCGAATATGTCATATTGAGCCTGTATGGGAAGAAACAAAAGATGAGTATGTGAAGGAAGCAAATACTCTAAGCCAGGTAAAGGTGGTGGTCCTGCCTTCCTTGGACTTTTCATTGTGCTGTTGCTTGTCAAAGATCAATACCAAAGACAACCAAACAAGCCAAAGCAAAAGACAAAGCCAGACTCTCAACAAACTCCACCATAGAGGCTAGCTTTCCCTTGTGTTTCTATTTGAATATTACAGAGAAGGAAAGCAGAGAGAAATTTAAGGATGGGCAGAGAGTGAGAGGTCTTACCAGTAATAGTTGTTACAAGGGAGCCATTAAGTGGCCAATTAATTAAAGGGATACTACAAGGTACTACATGAAGCCGAGTGGGGAAGTTTGCATTGATAAAAGGGCAGGAAACAGTTACACCTCTACAGTATGTGGGTCTGGTTGCTTTAGGCCATCTCCTTTCCATCTTCTGAAACTTCTTCTTCTCCAATTTCGTGTGTTGAGAGAGCCATGCCCACCTCTTTTCGGAGTCTTTCATTTGTTGGTTTGAGAGGCTGAAGCTGCCAGCATGATCTGATTGAAGCCTTTGAGATTGCTATGCATAAAAGATGCAGGGGGGTACATGTCGATATGCCTTATATTTTGTGCATCCTTTGTTGGCAAGTATATTATGATGTAATTAGGATTAGGAGGAAAACAAATGCATGAGTATGATCAGATCATCCTTGCAGCTTCAGTCACTCATATCCAACAACAAATAGGAGTAGCTGGTTTTGATGGACCATTCAGCTTCAGATCAAAGCATTTCCTAGGAGAATTTGATCTTTCGGCCTGTTTGTGTTTTTTGAGGTAAGCTCGTGCCACATAGAACTTGGAGGGTATTCTTTGGTACAACATATAAATGATCTCACTTTTTATTTTTTCTGGGTAACCCGCATGACTAATGTGTGAAGTGAAAATAGGTTAATTTGCTCATCAGCTTGATCATATCGATTTGAATGGCGGCACGAATGGGTAGAAGCTGGACGTTGGGAAAAGCAATGAAATAAAAGAATTGTTTCCAAAATGTAAGTAGCATTTTTCCCTTCTAATATTCCAGCCAATGATTGAAATTTTGTAAACAATAAAGTCATTTGTTTGTGTAATCTTCTCTTCTAGAATTATCATTTAGACTAATTGTCATGAGCAAGCTTTCTGTTTCATGGCAATTAGTGGTTATCTAAGATGTGATAATTTTGTTTAAATACAGCTGCAAATTAGGGCAGAAGGTCAGTTAAGAACAAAATAATTAATTCTAGCAGAAAATATATATCAAGCATTTGCATATATTTAATTTTTTTTCAAAAAATTAATTTTTTTATTAAAGATTGCATTTTCAACCAGAACAAATTAAAGATGATCCTCGTTAACACAAAAAAGAAAAAGAAATTACATGACTCGAATCTTCTGTCATTTTTACTGCTCTTACATGCATGCGTAGAAGCATAATATCCCATAACTAACCCTGCATTTTGGTAAATGTTCTACACTGAAGCTTAAATACGTAAAAAAGGATATAGCATGCATTTAAGAGCATTTCACAATTCAAACGTCACAGACCTGCATTTTAATTGAATGCTTATTTCTTTTGCCTCTAGTTTGTTGCGAATACTTTTAATGGTTTTGCATTTTTTATTTTGGATATTATGAACAAAATTAACAAATAATCCCCCTTCTATAATATATATATATATATATTATGTGTATTAAATATGAACAACTTTTCAAGTAAATTATTATTTGTGGTTCGTATTACTTTTTTCACTAAAACGCAATTCATCACATTAATTGATCTATTTCATCACATCACAAGGGGGTTTAATTGATCTATTTCATCACATCACAAGGAGGTTTAATTGATCTATTTCATCACATCACAAGGAGGTTTATTGTCGACCAAACCATTTAATTAATTAAGCAGTCCTTCCAATTGTCACGCCCATCTTGAAAGGATTCGAATTACTTGTCAATTCAAGATATTGTCATAGGCATGAACCGTCGACAACGACAACTCCCCGTATTATTAGATTTTTTGAGTTTAGGGTCTTTGCAAATTATGCGGTCTGCTTAAATATTACAATAGGAAGAGATCAGAGGAGAAATTAAGAAAACCAAAAACAATGTATTAAGGCCTAACAACCCCATATAATGCAATACATTTTCTGACCTGAAACTGTCCTAACAATATAATTGGTGTCATGCATATATATATTGGTTGGTGATCAATCGTCCTCATTAAAAATTAGGGTTCATTTAGGTATATTATTACGAAACCAATAACGTACAAATTATTTTATTTTCCCCACAAAAAGTCTTCAATCTTTAAATTTCATCAACCTGCCTGACATCCGCATTAGTTGGAATTTTCATTTTCTTGATTATCATAACCAACTGCCACCCCAACTGCTTCCCTAATTCAACAGGCAGTTAATAATTTTGCTTCCTCAATCCCGTTTTGGATATGTATGGGTACGTTGTTACTTAATATTTGTACAATATAATCAGAGAACATAAATATATATGTTTAATTAATTTGATACCATCTGACCAAACTTTTATTTAGTTTTTTATTTTTTTGCTCAATTGCATATACAATAATAGTCTGCATGTGCATGAAGCTGTCAAATAGGTAAAGCTTTTTCTCTGTTTATATACACTCTTTTCCGTCGCCGGCGGAGACACGGCCATTCGGACCGCAACAAATGCAATGGGTACATTACCTTCCTCTTTACCGGCGATGCGTACTAATTTATTGGGTTATATGTCTCGGTTTTAAAATAAATATTAAATGATTCTCTTCTTTCACATATTAATTTCAACTTTTAAGTGTTTATCTGATGGATGAGTGTTCAGTGGGATACATTGCTTTTGGAGTAGTTTTCTTTTCATAAGCTTTTAAAAGAATTGGTGATGCATCTAACACGTTGCCGGTGGTTGAAAGCGGTAGACTTCAGTATTGTAATTGAAGGGCAGCTGCACAATTTCCACTTGATAAGATGACAGAGAGAAATGTATTGATGTTTTACAGCAGGTAGAGTTAAGGGATGTGTCCGATACATTAAAGGAGTTTATTGACGATGCTTTGTGTTGATATTGAGGCCGAAGATATTTGTTTGTGCACTAAGGACAACTTGATGTCTATGGGCATGCCATACTAGGTGAAGGATGATTAGATTAACATTGAGAGAAAGATAAATTAAAGGAAAGTTTTTTATTTGTATCGTTTTGAAAATGAAGAGCTCCCGTGATATGTTTTTGATCTTCTCAGTATCTAACTGAACAATAATCTGCAAAACAAATATATGGCTGCATGCGTTAATAACAGGACAGCTTGAAGATTAGAGTGCATACCGCGGCTCTACACATATATTCCGATGATCAGCCCTGTTGAATTCTTACACAGTACTCTCGGTTGCTTCATATATATATATATATGGTCTAATTTTAATTTTCTCCGGATTTTGCTGAACAAGGGGGTTGGTTTTATATATGTATGACCTTTATTTTCGGTGAATTTTTAAGTAGGGACTTTCAATTCAAAAGGTCACTTGCCATTTGTTAAAATTTTCAGTTGCTTGGAACAAAAATAATTTTCAGTAACCCATATCAATTAAATAATAATCAATGCTTATTAATAAAAAGAAAATTAAAAGTTGTTAGATATCTTATCAATTCTCATCAATTCACCCGGTTGTCAAAATACAAAAAATAATAATGTTACATTTAATTACAATAATAATTTATCTCTTTATTTAATTAGAATTTAATTATCTATGAAATCAAAGTTCATCGTCTCCTCGTATATTTTACAAATCGGAGTCTATTTCTATAATATATTATTCTTGGCATGACATCTTGGGCATTAGGGGCAAGGGTTTTCTTCCGAAAATGATCTTATAATAATGGGAAATAATTAGGCTTATTTTATTTTATCACATCAGATTAGGTGGATATATTGATGTTATGAGTTTATCACAAGCTGCTTCGGTCAGGGACAAAAAATTGTTGTGTTTGTTAAGAATAAGATAGATTAGTGTCACTTAAGGGGGTTAGTGGAACTAATAATATAAATATAAATTTGGATTGTAATTCTATATTATTAGGTTAATAAGATTAGTTTTTTAAGTATGAATCATATTTAAACAATTTTTATATGATAGCCCAAAATATATTACAAGGGCATTAATCATATTACACATCTCCTATATATATAAATTTGACTCATAGATTTATGGGCATAACATATAAAGAGTAGAAAAAATTTATATCATATTTATAACTTAAACTAATTAATAAATATAATTTTATTTACAATAAAATATAATTTATATTATCAATCTATTTTAACAATATATATTAAATATATATTTTCACTAACCGTGCAAGGGTGGACTATTGAATGACCATCTATGATCCACGTTTGAAATATTTTGTGATTGAATTCAATTTTTTAATTATAATTAAATAAAAATAAATTAAATATTGATAATTTTTATTCGATCAACTAATTGACTAAATAATTAACAAAAATTATAAATTAATGATGTTAATGATATTTTTAAATTTTAATACCCAATTATTATTGAAAATTAATAAATCTAAAGAAGAATAGGCTTTGAACTTTTATTGGTAATACAATATTTTTTATTTAAATATATTTTTTTAAAAATAATTTTAATTTTTATGTTAATAATATAAGAGTAATTAAAAAAATTAAAAATATAATGATTGTAAAATATATATATATATATGTTTGGAAGAAAAATTAATATTTATAATTTAAAAAAATAAATAATATGATAAATATAAAACAAAAATTAGATAATATTTTTATTTTGATTGACGGGCATGGACACAAACAGTTGCAGACTCGCAGATATTGTCCCACTCTCGGCATTTCCAACGCCCTACGGCGGAGATTCGACCGCCGCCGCCGCCGCCGCCTGATGGCCGGCGAGGGCAAGGGGAAGCACGGGAAGAGGCGTTCTCCTTCCGTTTCCGAAGGTACTCTTATTTTGACGGGAGTTTGTCAATCGAAAGTTGCCTCCTTGAATGGTGGTTTTGATCTTTGGTGATGGATCCTGGTAGATGGTGGAGGAAGGAGCAAGCGTATGAAGGGGGACAAGAAGAAAGACTTGAGTAAAGAATCTAACAAAGGGTCGAGAGACGACTCGGAAAAGAGTGGGTTTTGTTTTTATTTTTATTGATTGTTAAGCCATTAAAGTTGTTGTTTTGTTGCAATCACCTGTGATTCTAGGCCAAATTTTGAGCAGTACATCGTGTTGCTTTTTGTTGATTGTTAATCGATTAAAGTTGTTGTTTTGTTGCAATTACCTGTGATTATAGGGGAAAGTTTAAGCAGTTTATCAGGTCGCTTTAGCTTTTTTGTTTGTCAGTTTAGGGAAAGGAGAGTTTTGTAGTTGATGATGATTCGGATATTGATCATATGGGTAGTTTTTTCTTTTTTTGTTGCAATTACGTCGGTGCTTTTAGCCTATTTTGTGGATATTTTTTAGCTTCATTTTTTAGGTCTAAAGCGAGCAGCATTGTAGCAATTGGGTAGCTATCAATTCAATTAATTATTTCCTCTGTTTCTATGTAATATTTATCACTTAGCGGTTACATATGATACCTTTAGCTTTATTGTTTCTCAATTTCGGCATTGATTACTGATGTTAGTTGTGGGTGAACAAAGTAACATCGAAGCACTTTGTGTTGGATCACGGAAGGTTTATCTGTTGTTTGTTATTTTTCTAGAAAAGAAGTCGAAGGAGAAGCGTCATCACAAGCATCATCGAAAGCATAGCCAAGATTCAGTAAGCTTGATTTCTCTTTGTTATACTGCTCTCTGACTGTCCCATACACAGTTGAAAAATTGACGTATTTCACGATACTTTGATGGGTTATAAAGTTCAATTGTTAGATCAGTAATCTGTTTTGTTAGCTAAAGCAGAAATACTTATTTGAAGTAACCTATTTTATGAGCACTGGAATACTATTTTGATTTATTCTAATTTATGTGTTTGCTTGGCCCATTAATGGCTCTTCGTTCTTAGATACTTGAACTTGCAAAATTTATGTTGTCCTCATCATTAGCATTTGCACCTTATCTTCAAAGATAAGGTGGGTGGACATCCTTATTCATCCCTTAGGGATATTTTTAATTTTTTATTCCCCTGGTACCACTGTACTTGGCATCACTCTTAAGCGAGAAAACAAAATGCATGTGTCAATTGGTAAATTTGTCTGGCATATATCCACAGCATAATGAGAATCCACTTGATCAGAATTATGGAGAGAGAACATTGCAAATCTACCTGAATAAATATACACTATTCGCACATTTATCTGAGATGTTGTTTGATATCTCATCATTGCATACAAATGTTGGGTAGTTCATGTTGAAAGTTTTGTTTGATATTAGTTGTTACTATATCTTTTGTGTTTTATTTGATCTAAATTTTTGGTTCATGAATCTATTTATTTTTTATTTCCGATGTTACTAATTTTGATGTTTAGCTCAATGATATACCTTCTCGTTCAACTTGGTTATTGATTTTCGTCTTCAAGCATTTTTGGAGCAAGTTTGGTGATTTTTATACCCCTTCGTTATTGATATCTGGTCTGCACCTGTCTAAGCAGAACTTCAAAGATCTTTCTGATGACGACTATTTCTCCAAGAACAACGAATTTTCAACATGGTTGAAAGAGGAGAAGGGAGTGTTCTTTTCAGATCTTTCCTCCGAAGATGCACGCAAGCTGTTTTCCAAATTTGTGAAAGATTGGAACAGCCATAAATTGGATTCTCGATATTATGATGGAATTGCTAGTGCAGCTAGGACGGCACATAAGTGGAATATTGTGAAAGAGAATTAGTTTGTTGAATCCAGTGGATGTGTACGTTTTTCAGGTGCTGTTAAGGCAGGCATGCCGTAAAACTTGATCTTACAGTACATACATAAATGTTTATTTCTGCCGGAGAGTTTGAGCTGATTCTGTAAATTGAATTAGAATGTCTAAACATCGGACAAATTGCCCACAAGCAATTTGATGTACTTTTCGTTAACTTTTTCTGCTTGGACATTTATAAACTCGAGAAGTAACTTTTTTCTTTTGGTTGGCGCATTGGCAGCCTGAATGTGGTCTTAGAGATTGTTGTAACTTGTTTGTGCGCTCGTAGTGGGATGGCTGGCGGTTAGTTTGGGCATCATCCTGAGGGGGTGGGATGTAAGAGTTTTGGTTTTTTAAGAAAATGTGGAAGGCACAGTTCATCATTGCAAAACCATACAATTCATGCAACAGTTGGACGTGTATACTTTATAAATGTTTTATAAATCAACATTGCTAACTAAGATCATTATCTCCTACTCTCATCGAGCAAATTTCTATGGCTATGAACATCATAAAATTGGGATCTTAAATGCTCTCTTACCGGCCTGGCTGCAAACTTGTAACTATGGGGAAGTTTTGTTCCCGACACCTTGAAAAAATAAAATAAAATTTTTTCACTTCACGACATCGGACATTTCTCTCCTAAAGATCGCTCCCACTACATACGGAGATGCACGAAAATATTTTCTACTTGGGGATTTAAAAATTGTTTTAAGTATTTTTATCTATAACCACCGAGATTAACATCTCTATAAATTATGTAAAGAAAATTTTTTTAACTAATTTCATTTGGTTGTTATAAACAAGGGTAGTTTGTAGTTTTGAAAACTCCTGGCAAACCATGGCGTTCCCAATGCCATCCCGACCACGGCATGTGCAAAAATTTTCCAACTCGCCGGCGGCTGCAGCGTCTGAGTTCAAGTCTGTGGGCGAAGATCTCTATCATCACGGCCACCACCTATCTTCACTTTCTGCAAACGATTGAAGCATAACACTAAAAAATATTGAAGCGTTGGCAGTGTCAAGGCAGGGTGTTGCCACGCCGCTTCAAATTCCGATGCTGGCGGCCAACTTAGCGACACGAACATGTCGGCGCAAGTTCAAAGCATCCATATTTGCTTTAACTCCAACGTCCTTGTTCCACTCCTTGGAAGCAGCAAGTAGCCCATTGCTTGATATCGCCCAGATTCTTATCAAAGGTTTCTCAGATACTTATGATCCCTTTCTACGTAGAGCTGTTCATGATCTCATGATCCCTTAATTGTTTATGACATTATTCACTTCAACTCATTGGTCAACATGGATGTGAGGTTTGGTGATTTGGATGCTGCTCTCGTTGTGTTGTGTCTTTGATGAAATGCCTGCGTCGTGGAGTATGATGGTTTCGGTGTATGTTAAGTGGTGTTTGTTCTGTGAAGCAGCTGGGCAGTTTCGGGAAATGCAAGGGCATGGGATGCCGCCCAATGGATTTATGGTCGCTAGCCTCATTTCTGGTTGCAACCGTTCCGGACAATGACTGATCACGGTATAGTAATTCATGGACTGGTTTTGAAAATTGGATTATTGGATGATGTTTACGTTAGCTCGGCTTTTGTGCACTTTTATGGTGAGTATGGGACCGTGCAACGTTAGATTTTGGATGTATATATACATGTATATAATTGTATCATATGTTATTAATAAAGTTTGGGCCTAAATTAAATTGATCTATTAAAGTTAAGGTTAATGGGTCATTAATATTTAAGATAAATATGTAGAGATACTATATATTTAAGATGAGCATGGATAAATATGTGTTACCATTTTGTAATCTCTAATTTATAATAGGTTAAATTGAATTATGAAAAATAAGAATAAATACGGTTATATGAATAAATACGGTCATGGTTCCGAATTCGCACTAGTAGGTTTTCTTTTCTGGTATCCTATCATACATGAACTCTGGCTTTAGAGAACCGGTGCAGAATTTGGAAGATCAAAACCTAAAGAAGTGAAGAATCGTTTTGCTATTATGGATTCAGGTACGCTTTCGTAATTAAATTTTATTTTTTTGATGATTTAATCTGAAAAAGGTTTAATTGATGATGGTTTTATTATCTGTATAATTTAGATAAAGTTAAAGTTTTTATTCAACATGCAAGGCTGGTTTTGGAAGAGATGGAGGAGCGTAACATTGTATCTTGGACATCATTGATTGTTGGCTACTCTAAAAATGGTGAGCCAGAGAAGTCAGTGGACATATATCAAAATATGAAACGGGAGGGAGTCGTTTTCAATCTGTTTCTGCGGTAATTAGTGCTTGTGCATTGCCTGAGGATGAATTAGTAGGTCACCAGGTTCTTGCCCATACTCCTTACAAGCAACCCCGTTCCAAATTCCCTTATAAACATGCTAGGCAACTTTAGATGTGTTGAAGATGCAATTGATGTGTTTGATACCATTGAAGAAGTTGACAAAATCTCATGGAACTCAAGTATATCCGCATATGCACATAATGGCCTTTCAAATAAATCCCTAGATTATTTTTGTGCAATGCGACAGGCCGGTGAGGATCCTGATTCTACTACTTTTTCTAGTTTGATCTCAGGATGCAATTCTGTGGATGACAAGAGCATGGGACTGGAACATGGTTCGATCAACAAGCATGGTATTGTTTCCTTTGTCTGTGGTAGTAATACGCTAATTGCATTGTACTCTATGTTGCGTGATCCGAACTCTGCTACTTTGGTATTTTGTTTGACAAGTGATAAAGACTTGATCTCTTGGAACTCTCTCACGGCCGTGCTTGTTCAAAATGAGGAATGTGAATAATCGTTAAACCTGTTGGTTCAAATGCTGGTTAAATCAAAAGGAGTTAATCATGTGACTCTTTTCATGTGCCATGGCTGCATGCTTGACCACCCAGGCTTTTGATGTTGGTGAAATGGTTCATGCATTTGCCATTGCTGGCGGATTTGGTAGCGATTTGATTGTTGGGAACCCTTTAATCACCATGTACAGCAAATGTGGTGCAATGGAGTGAGCCAAGCGAGTTTTCAACACAATGCCCGAAACTGACATGGTGACATGGAATTCTCTTATGGGGGACTATGCAGACAATGAATTGAAAGAAGATGCTCTAACTATATTTTTAACTCACAAAGGAAGCTAAACATCAAAACAAATTACATAACCTTAGTTACCATTCTTAGTGCTTGTTCTGCTGTAGAAGATCTATTAAAATGTGGAATGCCAAGTCATGCTCATGTGCTTTCTGGATTTGAATCAGATATTTTTGGGAAGAATTCTCTGCTCACTATGTATGCTAAATGTGGGGATCTTATTTCGAGTAACATTATAGTTCGTGCTTTGGATGTGAAAACTATCGTTTCATGGAATGCGATTATAGCTGCAAATGCTAATCAAGGACAAGGAGAAGAGGCTCTTAAACTTTTCGTGCAATTGCATCGGTAATGTTTGGAGTTTGAACAATTTTGCCTTTCAGGTGTTATTGCAGCGGCTGCAGCGTTAGCCTCACTTAAAGAGGGTCAACAGCTCCATAATCTTGTCATCAAATTTGGTTGAGGCAAGAGTATATGTGAATAATGCTGTCATTGATATGTATGGCAAATGTGGGACGGTGGAGAATATAGCTTATGTTGTCCCTCATACAATGAAGCGAACGAGGTTGACGTGGAATGCTCTGATTTCGGCATATGCCAGGCATGGTATCTATTTTAAAGCGAGGGAAACTTTTGAAGAAATGCTTAAAGTAGGAGAACAACCTGATTATGTGACATTTGTTTGCTTACTCTCGGCTTGTAATCACTCTGGTCTAGTAGATGAAGGTTTGACGTTCTTTGTGTAGTGGGTCTTCTTGGATGGTCAGGAAGGCTTCTTGAAGCTGAGAAGTTTATAAAGAACATGCCTGTCAAGCCAAATGATGTTATATGGCGCAGCTTGTTACCAGCTTCCAGGATTCACAGATATGTGGAGCTTGGAAGGTTTGCAGCTAAACAACTACAGGATTCACAGATATGTGGAGCTTGGAAGGTTTGCAGCTAAACAACTACTCGAGCTACATCTATATGATGACTCGGCACATGTTCTACTATCTAATATATGTGCTGTAAATGGAATCTGGGCGGATGTTGAGAACATCAGAGTCAATATGCAGGTACAGAAGGTGAAGAAGAAACAAGCTTGCTGCTGGTTAAAAGTTAAAAACAAGGTAATTTCATTTGGGATTGGGGACATGAATCATCCACAAACTCACCAAATTTACAGCAAGTTTAAGGAGCTGTTAATGATAATTAAAGAAGCTGGCTATGTTGCTGATACAAGTTTTGTACTGCATGACACGGATAAAGAGCAAAAAGAGCAAAACCTTTGGAACCATAGTGAGAAAATTGCGCTTGCATTTGGCTTAATTAATACACCAGTATCTTCCATACTAAGGATCTTTAAGAATCTTAGAGTTTGTGGAGATTGCCACTCTGTGTATAAATATGTTAGTGCAGGTACCAAGCGGGAGATTGTTTTGAGGGATCCTTATCGGTTTCACCTCTTTGAAGTGGGCAATGTTCTTGTTCCGACCATTGGTAAGGAATAAAGATACTAGTTTGTTCACCAAAGCAAGTGATTGTGTAGATATTAAAATGCAGCAAGGCCGAAGGTTCAAATTGCGTTCGCAAGGGAGCCGGTGCGTCAGAAGTCATAAAAGCAGCAGCATCATGAGTTTAAATTGACTGTTTGGAGACGTGGGTATGTTGTCGGTACGTTGAAGAGCCTTTAATGGGTTTGCCTAAAAGTGAAGTTGATGGCATGAATTAGAAGAAGAGCCAGCATTCTTTCCAATTTCTGTGAATTGGAATGAGATTTCTTTTTCCGGAGGGTGCTCAATTGGCCGTGTCATTGATCACATATACCATTCAACTGATCGAGCTTATTTAGAAGTACACAGGAAGAGTTTTGAAGCAGGGAACAAAGTTTCACAAAACAGCTACCATTGTCTCTCCATCCAAGCTTTCATTTTCCATAAATGAAGATGTCAGAGGAGGTATGCTTTGTTCGTCTTTGAAGAAATTGTCTGGATCAATCATGGTCTTGACGAATGCCAACATCCTGAAGTTTCTTTTGAAATACTTTACACCCCACTCACTGGTCTTTGCAAAACTTGTACCATTTTCTTCATTTTGACCCAAATCAAGGTCCCTATAGTTCAGATATGCAGCTCTAGGGGACTTGGACACAGAAGGACTCATGTATTCATATAGATTGTCAATCCAATCCAAGTACTTTTGAGACCCCTCAGAACTCCCTTCTTCCCATTTCACCATGTACTGTATGTTGTACAAGTAACCTCCTCTGTATGGAAAAGGTGTATCAGAGTCAGAGATCTCACTCATCTTTCCACCTAAGGGATCTAAAATCATCAGACCAGTGGGTGCTTGCAGCAGTCTCGTCCATACCCCTTGCCATGTATGTTCTGGAATCGGCTCTGTGACGAAATCTGACTTGGCTTTGAACGGCGTCTTTGCTATTGGAGGTTCTCTATCCAGAAGGGCATCGATGGTTGATCCAGGTGGGTACACAGCAAAGTACAGGATTGATTCAATCCAGCTCATCTGAAGGCAATCATCAATCTTCAAATCCAGCTCAGGAAAGCTCTCCTCCATGACATTGAGAAGGTCATCAACACTACCTAGAAACAAAGAGTTGAATATAGCGACGGCAGTAGGCTCTCCATCCACATCAGCAGATTGCATGATGACTCTAATGAACAGATCTCTGTGTAATTCGTTGGTTTTATTCTCCCATTTTCGCACAAGCTCTGTTGCTCCTTGTTCTAATCTACTGCTGATGGAGAAAACAGTTACAGTTGGGGGCACAGGAACTAACCTGATTTTCCATGAGATGACCACTCCAAAGCTAGATGCTCCTCCTCCTCTAATGGCCCAGAACAGCTCTTCTCCCATGGATTCCCTATCAAGGATTCTTCCATGTGAATCAACGAAACTAGCATCAATAACATTGTCAGCGGCCAGACCATACTTCCTCATCAAAGTTCCAATGCCACCACCTGAAAAGTGTCCACCGGCACCCACAGTCGGGCACACCCCAGCTGGGAAGCCATGGATCTTACTCTTCTCAGCAATCCTGTAGTATAGCTCACCTACTGTGGCACCAGCTTGGATCCACGCTGTCTCCTCTCCGATGTCGACTTCGATCGATCTCATGTCGAAAAGATCGACTATGACATATGGGTCATTGGAGATGTAGGAAAGGCCTTCATAATCATGACCTCCACTTCGAACTCTGACCTGCAAGTTGTGTTTTTGGCAGCAGATGATTGAAGCCTGTACATGAGATTCATGGGTAGGGGCAATCAGAAAGAGAGGCTTTGGAGTTGTGGGTGACAAGAATCTGAGGTTCTGTATGGGAGATTGGAGGAGTTTGGTGTAGGAAGTATTGCTTTGACTGTATACATTGATGGATAGGGAAGAATGGTTGCTCATGCATTGCAGAAAGCTATCTTGGATTGAAACTGAATCTGAAGGGAATAAGAAGAGGATGAGAACTAGCAAGAGGCCTATCTCCATATCTAGTTTCATCTGTTTGCTATTTTCTTGGTTCGTCTTCTATAACCGGAATAAAATATATGAATAACCATAATGTCTGCATCTACAGGTACTGAAAATGTCTCTGTATTAAGTCATTGTTTGTCCTTTCTTATCCGTTCTCGTTCATTTTTTAATCATTGAGATTTGCTTGACTGATGGAAGATCATGAACGTGAAACATGTGGTTTCCTGCTCCTATATCTAAATTTTCCAGGGGAACTACAAAATTATCTTTTTGATAATAAAGAAAATAACCTGTTGCAAAGATGCTACTAAGATGAAAGGCATAGAAGCATTGAATTAATTTCCGAATTAATTAAGATCAAGGGTTGGACGAGCAGTTTTCTTGTAATACCTCAATTCTGATTCACTCTCAAATCGAACCGAAATTATTACAGTAGACCAAATTATTTCTTATTCTAAATTAATTCAGTCGACCTAACCAAAAAAATAGATACAGGTCCTTTCATAAGTCCTTCCAGTGTCTCGTAGAAGAGAAAACTCTTAAAACGCACAATAAATGTATATATGAAATGCATCTTTGAAGAGAACGCTACATAAATGTCATGATAAATAATCCTATTAAAAAAATTAATTAAATCACGATAAAATTATTAAAATTTTAACATAAAATAGACAAAATTTCTCCTAAAAGTACAATAAGAAGACCAACCTGTCAAATAACAATATATTTATATGTATATATATACACAACAACATAGCATAAAACTTTCATTTTAGAATAAATCAAAATTATCACAACAAAATCATAACATAATCTGGGTCTTGCCCGTCTGTTCATCTTATCGTTCAAAGTTGTTATATTCTTAAAGTCATTCATAAATTGGGTCTTGACCCATTTTGTTGATCTTATCTATCACATTTGTCATAATGTTCTTAACAATTTTAAGTCATTTTAATATAGTATAATATGTCATATCATAATACATCATAACCAAAATCCTATAACAGATTAAACATATCGTGATGAGCCGATGTGTGTGCACTATAAAGTCATTACTCTTTCGTTGAGACCAACATGTTATATTCTTATTCCTCACCTACGTAGATATTAAAAAATCATCAGCAACGGTTGTCACTAGTCCGAAAATAACTAAATATTAAACTGGCAAATGAGAACTGACTCTCATGTAAAACAAATAATCATATACATCTATTGAACACTCCAAAGGCTACTACTGAGGAGTCATCTAGTTACAAACCAAATAGCATCCTGAACTGACTGGCATTATGCCTCTCTGACGTTTCTCAATTTAAAGTCCCACTATCGGGAAAATCATTATCCTAAGCTCTTTTCAATCCTCTATATTTCTCTTAGCCTAGAGTACAAAGACCAAGTACATTCAGGCAGTCGCCTTTAATACTATTTGATACCGCACGTCCAGACATGTGTTGTGCATAATAATACCCGTATACTCTACACCTCTTTAGGTGTGAGGAAGCTCTAAACATGGAGTTATTAGTATCCCTCGAGAATTAAATGACCCTCTCACCAATCTAGATCTCACTGTGACTTACACATGCCCCTTCTCACGGAATGCGTTAAGTCCATTCCTTCATCTCTTAGCTCATACAAAAATCCGATAAAAACTATATTATATGGTTGGGAATAGAAATATATAAATAAGCTTGAAGGTAACTTACTGTAGATCTTAATTTTTAAAACAACTTGAGGGATTTCGCCCTCAAGGGTTCTTGATTCCGGAAAGCATAACATTTATATGACCAGTGTTAAGTAGAATCCGATAAAACTACCATGTTGCGTGATCTGTAGAACAAAATAGTGATTGAATAGAATAACAAATTAAAAGGCGAGTCCTACAGACCTGATAGAAGCTCCAAGCGAGGTCTTGGGCCTAGATGATGAGGTCTTACTTAGCACCTACAAAATCAAACTACACACTAATACACAAACTAATTGTATAATGTATATATGAAATGAATGATTCTGAGCATGATCAAACTTCCAACATCAAAACAAAAATATGCAACGCAACATGATCCATTTGATAAAAATGAGCATCTAATTAGTATAGTATTTTAATGAAGATATTTTTCATTTAATAAGCTCAGTAACCCTACTTAAGATATTTTACGCCTAAATAAATTTACTAATTCTAATTATACTATTTTACCCTCAATTTTGCTTACTAATACCTAATTGTGACATTTTATATGTAATTAACTTTGTAATCCTAAATAATTAATTGAAATAATTATAACACTAATATGCAATTTTTCACAATTGTAAATATTATAATTTTTTTAAAAAATTTATATTCAAATAATTCAAATTATTATTAATCACTATCAATCGTGAAATAACTGAAAAAATTAACAATTCAACACACAATTATCATGAACTACAAGATTAATATTTTAACAATAATTATGAACAATTTATAAAAATTATGAATGATAAGCACAATGATTGAAATGAATTATAAATTTAAAATTGGAAGGGTAACTAGTATTTCACCGTGATTTGGAATTGAATTGAAGACAATGGCCATGGCGGTGGCGGCCGCTGCTAGTGATGGTGCCAAGGGGTGGCGGCGAAGAATGGTAGAAGAGAGGGAAGGGGGAAAGAGGGGGGAAAGGAAGGAAGGAAGGTCGGCGAGGAGGACTGGATGGATGGTGGTGATTGGCGGTGGCGCTCCAAGAAATAGGGGAGGGACAGTTGGCGGTGAACAAGAAAAGTGGGAGGGAGAATGGGGGAAGGGAAGGAGGAGGAGGGGAGGCCTGACAATGGCAGCGTGGTGGCCGACTATGGTGCAATTGGTGGCATGGTGGAATAGGGGAGGGTTGTGGTTGGTCGGTCAGTTGGAGAAAAAAGAGTCGGGTTTGGGTAAAATGTCATTTTTTCTTCAAAAATTTTACACTCAACTAGAAAAGACTAATAAGTGTAAAATGATTTCTAAAGACTCCTACAAGTTTTTTAAAGGCTGCCAAAATGAGTCAAACATGTCACGAATGTGAATCAAAAAAATTAAAATGGAATAAAATAAGCTCTATATCTATCGAATGACATGTTTTAAAAAAATTACCAACCCAATTGAAAATTCTAACCAATGCATCTTAATAAAATCAGCAGCCTAAGTCTAATGATGTAGCATACTCTCGAATATAATGATAACTCAGTCTGTTGTTGTGTATCTGATGAGTTGTGTATCTGATATTGTTATCATATACTCAGGTATATGTGTACCCTTGTAGCACATGCACTCGGTTGGCCTCAGATCTGTACACGTGTTCTAAAAGTTGAATCGACTCAAATAAATAGTCGAATCAACTGATTAGCAACTATAAAACCTTGACTTAAATCACGGGTTTACACTTTTGGGGTTCCATCTCTCCCCTAACCATCTTAGTAGAGTGTCGTCTGTAATGTCCAGGTACAGAGGGCGAGTCATTGCATAGGATGTGATGAATGTGAACCTTGACTTGAACCACAGGCATCAAAGACCAACTAGATAACTCACCATGCATGTTGATCCCATGGCACATCCCTGATCCTGAATAAGTTCAACACAATTGAGCACGGTGGTGATAGAAATTAGCTTTATGTTAAAAAGGGGCATGTTTGAGAAAGTCATTATTTATTTCATCAAGAGAAATATGAGTGTGGAAAAAAGACTATTAAGCATATTCAAGTCTTGATAATTATTGCTCCAACAGAGGGTTGCGTAATATAGAAACAGGAAATGAAGTAAAAAAAATTTTCTTAACAGATATTAAAACTTCACGAATAGTCTAGAAGGCAACATTTGCAGTTAAGCTTCTATCCAACAAATTAGAACCTTGATTTCTACTTCTTTGAAGTTAAGCTTGAGCCACTGGGATCAATGACCTACCAGATGACTCACTAGATTGATGCCATAGCACATCTCTGTTCTCGAATGAGTTCAACATAATTGATGAGTAGGGTGGATAAAAAAATTAGTGAGTTTAATCTTGCCAATCACGTTAAAAAATTAGAAATTTTTTGTGAGCCCTCGACAAGGAGTGGTTTCTTTGAATTCTCTCAACTCTCTCTTATCTTCTCTCTTTGATGAAATATAAAGATGACCCTCTATTATTAAGGGCTCAAAGAAGGCTCACTTGAAAGGGGCTCATAAAAAATATTCTTCAAAAAAGTCTATGAGCTAAGGGCTCTACCCTTATTGGTGTAAACTCCTGGTGATTATTTGCTTATAGGAGTGTCATTGATACACTAGGCGCAACTTGGGCAACTGATTAGCTTATAGATCAGGTATGCACCCTCTTGCCCAAAGTCAGTATTTATCAACTATGATGTCTTATTTTTTTCATTTAAAAATGATATAGGCATTAAATTTAGTGATCGGTAAACGGCGTATTTGTCATTTATCTAGTATAATAAATACAATATGACACATTGCTCAAATATTTAAAAATGTTATTGTAGGTACAGCTTTTGAGACAAACTCTTAAAGAAGCTCACTCCCATGTTCCGGCGGTGATAGAGATTGTTACATATTATGGGCACTATCCGTAGGTGTAGCCCTATTGCTGCTGAGCATTCGGATGTTTTGGGCGATCAGGTCCCTTGCTGGGACATAAGTGGCCGAGTGTCTATTTTTTGGGTGCTCGGATGACGAGACATAGGCAAAATTGCAATGAGTAGTTCCAGACAATTTTGCTGGCCTTTTAAGTTATTTTTGGCTTTCTTCTTGGATGTTATTCATTGCACCCTAATTTATAAGATTGGGTGTAAATGGAGATCTTTGTTCTTTGTTGAGAGAAGATTTTTGGGTTGTGAATCTTTGTAATCTCTATATTGGATGTTGGTTCCGAGGTAAGAGGATTGCAACATCTTTGAATATAGTGGAAGTTTTTAATCGTGTGTCTTGTTGTTTTTTAATCTTTTACCAAAAAAGGATTTTCCACACATCAAATATGTGTACCCATGGTGCTTGACTTTATCTTTCTCATTATTGTTGTTATTTTTTTATGTTTACAAATTAGAATTCCCCACTAATTTGGTAATAATTGGTATTATGGCCTAATTGGATCGGTATTTCACTTGGATTGGTGTTAATTTTGAGTGGAATACCAGCGGAAGACAAGAAGGTAAAAATTTAAAAGTTTAATAAAAGAATTTTCTGTGATGGAAGATACAAATGGAAGACTATTTATATCGAAAGAATCTATATTTGTCGTTGAAAAGATAAAAGCCAGAGAAGATTAGATGAGGAGTAGTCGTTGAAGACCCCTGTGGTAAGATAAAATTTAAATGTATTGTAAAACTTTATAGTTAATAAGCTTGCACAAGCACTTTATAAAAACTTACCAAATATTGGCGTTAAATGTGGATCCCCAGCCCATGCTTCTATCTATGATTTCGTCTTGTTATAGCTGACCATCACTAGGGTAGGCCCACATACGCTGCTCATATGCATTACCACAGACAATCCAAAATCACTTTAATTATAAATTTTTTATTGCAATCACATATTCTATTATTTTTAGAAAAATTAAAAAAAGTGAGCTTATGTATGAAATTTCATCTTTTATTGCTATCTTCTTTTTTTGGAAAGTTTTTCTGTCCCCTTAACTCTTTAAAGCAGTCAAACTCGATCGAATTCACAATCGGCTTCCAAGATTGTTATTTTTGATTAATTACGTGTCCCCAAACGTCACTCTCAAACCCGTGCCTTTAACGATGGGTCAACAAGAAGGCAAATGAGGCAAGAACATGAGTTACACACATCATTCTCAAAACATATCCGAAACAAAACTAGACACACACCACTAATTGGGATAGTTTGCGTGACTAAAAACTACTAAACTCCCTCGATTCTTATGGTGTTTTAGGTAATACCAAAAACATTTTAATAACAAGGAATTAGTGGAAGTACTCTGTACGCATTTATTTGTCGGGTTCGCACTAATTAATTAAATGCCTCGTAGAGCTATTCAAAATTACAATAAAGCCAAAAATATTTATTATTTTAATTATAATTTGATAAAAACAAATTAAGTAAAAATAGCACCAAACATTAACTTAAACTTTTCTGAGTCGAACAATTGAACCTCTCTGATAGGGCTTGCATTTATTCCCAAACTCTTCCCAACTCTAAACTACGTAATAAATCCTGGTTTGGTTCGGTTCGGTTCGATCCCCAATCGACCCCACTATTCCAACCCGAATAATGCAACGGTCCTACCAGTGTCTTCGCCCACTGGATGTTTTCCCGCCCCCCGCCGCCCTCGCCGACGTTGCCAACAGGTCTTGTATTGTGGAGTTTCGATTACTCATTGCCCTTCTCTGCTTGTGTAGTGTTACATCCTGCTACTCAATTGTTGGTTCAGTAGATTCTCGTGGTTCTTGTTGTGTACTTTGAACTGTTTCGGTTATATTTCTCCACTGGAATTGAATTGTGCAGCTGATGGTTATGGAGTTGACAACCCAAGTCCCTGGAAATTTTGAAGCACTTTGATCCTGCTTTGCCTCTTTGCTTTCTGAATTAAAGTAGCTAGACTGGCATTGATTGTTGTCAAAAAAATCAATTTATTTATTTATTTATTTATTTTGTTGTGTGTGTGTGTGTAGTGGGGGGGGCGGGCGGAGGGGGGGTATGGATCAAGGTTTTTGTTACTTGTTAGCTTAATTTTCCCTTGTAATTTAGGTCCACTCAAGTCATCCCAGAAGCTGTAATTTTTATTATACTTCAGAAGATAGCTTAGCGGATCGAAGTAGTCAAGCTGATCACTGTGGAAGACTAGGAATATTTACATGAGGATGAATTAGTGAAAGGTGAAATTCCAGTTGTCAATTTTTTGTTTCTTGAAGATATCGCGAGTTTATTAAATGAAGAAATTATCCAAATTTCTCTTGTTTTTCTGTTTTTTAGATTGTTGGAGGCCGTAGACACGATGCTATCGAGTCTCACTCTTGCAGACAGAATCCTCATCTTTTGGTAAAGTTCAAGCATGACTGTGGACTAACGCTGGCCACCATTCATAGAAGAGAACCAGGCCATGGATCTCAAGTGGAGTTCGCATTCATGTCTGATCATCATATCATACTTGTTATTGTTCGTAATAATCTCCTTCACATCTTCAATTTCAGCTTCAATCTATCAACAATATTCATCTAATCTTTTAAGCTGCCTCTCCTCCCATTCGTACCCACCTCATCTCTTGTACAGCCCCAACACTTCTTCGTACACAAACCTTCTCAAATCCTTCATTCAAAACCCAAGGTTCTTCTCATCATCATCTCCCTCTTTATACTTGCTCCCAACTCTCCCTCACAAGTTCAAGCTTCCGTAATATGTACCAAAATCTATGGCGTCCAGCTCAGAATTCTTAGCGGGGGCCATGACTATGAAGGCCTCTCCTACCTCTCCGACGACCCCTTTGTCATCGTCTATCTCCTCAACCTCCGGGAAGTGACTGTTGATGTCAAAGATAGCTCTGCATGGGTGCAGTCGGGAGCGACTATTGGGGAGCTCTACTACCTGATTGGGGAGAAGAGTGGCTCCCTGGGATTCCCAGCCGGACTGTGTCCCACCGTCGGAGTTGGTGGCCTTTTTAGTGGAGGGGGATGGGCACCATGATGAGAAAGTATGGATTATCTGCTGATAATGTGGTCGATGCCAATGTTGTGGATGTCCATGGAAGAATTCTTGACAGGAAATCAATGGGGAAGGCCTCTTTTGGGCCATCAGAGGTGGCGGAGGTGGTAGCTTCGGCATTGTTCTTGCATGGAAAATCAGGTTAGTTAGTGTTCCTCCTATTGTTACCGTGTTCACAGTTGCTAGAACTTTGGAAAATGATGCAACTAGGCTGGTAAATTTGTGGCAAGATATTGGGCACAAGCTAGACAATGGCCTGTTTGTGAGAGTCTTGTTGAAAAATGTTGTTGAAAATGGAGTGAACAAGGCAGTTCAAGCCTCCTTCAACTCCTTGTTCTTGGGTAGAGCCGATGAGCTCCTCCATCTGATGGAACGGAGTTTTCCAGAACTGGGATTGAAAGCAAATGATTGCAAAGAAATGAGTTGGATTGATTCTGCACTCTACTTTGCAGGATATCGGGAAGGGTCACCCAAAGAGGCTCTATTGAGCAGGGAATCACTCTATGGGAAGGCTCCATATTTCAAGGGAAAATCCGATTTTGTGACAAAACCCATTCCTGAATCTGTGATTGTAGGAATATGGAGGAGGTTTCTCAGAGAAGATCAGGCAAAGGTACTCGTGGTATTGGATCCACTTGGTGGGAAGATGGACGAGATTTCAGAATCCGAGATCCCATTCCCTCATAGAAGAGGAAATTTGTACAATATCCAATACTTCGTCAGGTGGTCGAATAATCAAGAAGCTCAAAGGCACATAGATTGGCTTGAGGACTTATACAAATACATGGAACCATATGTGTCAAATTCTCCAAGGGGTGCATATTTCAACTATAGAGATCTTTCACTGGGAGTAAATAAGAAAGGGAAGAATACAAGTTATGACGTTGCTAGAGTTTGGGGTGATAAGTATTTTAAAAATAACTTCAAAAGATTGGCACAAGTGAAGGTTGAAGTTGATGAGGAAAATTTCTTCAGGAATGAACAGAGTATTCCACCTTTGTTTCAATGAAAGGAACTCCAATTTAGTTATTATCTAGACAATGATGATTAATTTTATCTCGTGCAAGTGACTTTGTTTTGTTTGAGTGAACTTTCTCAGTTTTTTCCAGACTAATAGAATTTTGAAGATTTTATATATAGCTTTTCATGTCTTATCATTGAAGTGGTATATGTATTATAGACAATGATTGTATATTTTTTCTCGTGCAAAAGTAGTTTTGTTATTATTGATTTTTTTAACGAAAAAACATTAAATTAGAACAGAGAAACTAGTGTAGAGTTTGGAATTGATGGAACATGAAGAAAGGTTCAAAGAATGGTGGAAAACAAAGGAGCTTATTGATGAGCGTTTCGATGTTCAAAGAGAAGTATTTAGTTGTTGGACTCTTTTTGTTTTTGGATTGAGTATTTAATGTTTGGTTCCCTTCACATGTTATAAATAGCCTTCATGTATTCATATTTTGTATTCTAAATTTTCGTCTCAGTCCTAATGTAGGAGAGTTTAGGAGGTTTGAAGAGGGAGGTCTCTCCCCCTTTGGGTAAGGCCTCCCGCCATGGAAGAGAGACTGGTTATTGGTCTCCACTAGAGTCTTGTAGGTAAGAGCTTGGCTATGGTCTTCGGGGAAGTATCGAAGAGGTATGTCTTGGGTGATATTAAGATCCTCTTGGTGGATTATGAGGTGATTGTCATCCACGTTTTTTCTTGGTGTTTCTATTTTGCTCCTTTATTATTTCTGTTTTGCCGGCTTAGGGAGGTCTATATCTCCAACTATTGGTATTGAGAGCATGGAGTTGGAAGGAACTTTTGACTTACCAGATATTTTGGATGGTGGTTACCAATGAAGAACTAATGAAGAGATTTGAGTTTTAGTGGAGTCATCAAAGGTGTCACTTGGTGTTGAAGTGACAGTTGCAATTTGGGCGGAGCTGTGGTTCGCTCTTGCTTGGTGCGAGACTCAGAGGATTTCGTAGGAGTTGCCAGGTGGAGTTGTGGGTATCTACTGGCTTGATATAGGAGTAATCTCTATGGTCATGTTGGTTTGGTGTGGGGGGACATTCGTACCTATTTGATGCGTGGTTGTCCTTAACGTTAGTTCGAGATTATGAAGTATATTTCCTCGTAAAGGTGGAGATTGTAGAGGTTGGAATTGACGGAGGTTGAAGGATGATGGAAAATAGGAGAGTCCATTGATGAGCGTTTCGATGTTCAAGGAGAAATATTTAGTTGTTGGACTCTTTGTTTTTGGTTTGAGCATTTAGTTTGTTTTGTTGTCCATGTTATAAATAGTCTTCATGGATCCACGTTCTGTATCCTAAATCTTCATCTTATTCCTAATCCAGGCTAGTTTAGGAGGTTTGGAGAGGGAGGTCTCTCCCTCTTTGGGGAAGCCTCCTCCCTTGAAGGGAAACCAGTTATTGATCTCGGTTGAAATCTCGTAGCAAAGAGCTCGGATATGGTCTACAGGGAAGTGTCAAAGAAGTTATTGGCTGTTATCAATGTGCTGTTGTTTGATCCATGAGTTGAGAGGGAGACAGATAAAGACTTACTTATCTTTTAATGATAAAAATTACTCTTAATAAATTGTACGGTAATTGTTATCTACTTATGTTTTTGGTGTCTCTATTTTGTTCCTTTTTTATTTCCACTGGGCCAACTTGGGGAGGTCTGTATCCCCAAGAACTCACAAAAACATAGCCGGATCAACAATGTGTAGTAAGATCCCAAAAATTAAAAAGAAAAAATAAAAATAAATAATTGAAGACAGCAAACTAATAATTATTGTGTAGGAAAATTACGAGAAAAGATATAACTAATAATGTGTAGTTTTTTTCTTCTAAATTAAAATTAAAATTTTATTTTCGAAGAAAATTACAAACCCATCAAAATAAATGCTACCTGTAAACTTAACGAAAATGATTTTGGATTAATAGAATAAAAGCAATCGCTAAGTCTTTTTTTCGAAAGATTAATTAATTAAGAATAAAGCGTTCCCCGTTGCCACGGGCCCACACTTCCAACCAATACGCATCGTTCGTTCGCATATACACCGCAGCGCAGGTGTGTGGACGTATCTGTATTTCGGTGGCGGCAAAGGGGTCGTCTCTCCTACTCCCGTCGCCGCCGTCCTCGCCGCCACCCTCGCCGCCACCGCCTTTTCCGGCTCTGTTTTCCATAGCAGCGTTCTATCGATCACGAAAGCTGGAGTCTTTGTGGTGTTGAGGACTTTGTGTTCTCACCTCTGCAATGGCGGACGACGGCGCCGACGTGAACCCTTTTGAGCGGCTCGGAGTCTGCAAGCAATTGGTCGAAGCATGCGAGAAGATGGGTTGGAGGAATCCTACCAGTATTCAATCCCAGGCCATCCCTCTTGCTTTGCAAGGTTCAATTTTTTTTTAAAAAAATTATTGATGCATATGTTGTTTGTTTGTAGCATATTTCTTAAGTTTGTGCAATTATCTTTTTTTCATTAATTACTGCAATCTTGGATTCGTCATGGTAATGTATTAGTTGGACTACAAGGGCTAATCAGATTAGGGAGCAAGACCTTTTACGTTGCGTTCAACAAATCGGAATTCATCTAGTAACCGATTTTATTCTTCCATTTGAACATATACCAATACTTCTTTTAGTTGCTTTGATAGTGCAATTGCTATGGCTCGTCAGTAATGAACATCACAATTTTTTTTTTCTAAGAGAAAAGCATTTTGTTTGTGTGTTGTTATTGGTAGGGAAGGATTTGGTTGGGCTTGCACAAACTGGGACGGGAAAGACTGGTGCTTTTGCAATTCCGGTCTTGCAAGCTCTTTTGGAGAATCCGAAGCCGTTCTTTGCTTGTGTGTTGTCTCCTACAAGGTTGATTGGGGCGTTTAATGTATTCAACGTGGTCCTTTTGATTGTATTGTTTGGCATTGTGATTTAACTTTTGTGCAGGGAGTTGGCGAGCCAGATATCTGAACAGTTTGAAGCACTTGGTTCCTGCGCCGGCATTAGATGTGCTGTGGTGAGGGCATGGTAGCATATACTTTAATTCTCTAATTTTCTGGTTTAGATAATGTAATGTGCCATTGACGAGGGTTGAAGTCTTTAGGAGAGTGATTCAAATCGTTGTCCTTAGTAAACTTTAACATGTTTTGTAAGAGGGTGAAGAGATTGCCATGAAGAAAGTAGTAGGTATGAAGATTTGAGTGGATCGAAGAGGGATGGACAGCAGTGGCTTCTGTTTCCCCATTTATTGGAATAAAATGAAAGATGTTCATGCAATTTTTGAGGCTATATACTTACTCTTTGAAGTTGTCATGAATCAAATGAGAAATATTGATGACTCTTTATGTTTGTCTTTGTAGATTGTAGGAGGTGTAGACATGATGTCACAGGCAATTTCTCTTGCAAATCGGCCTCATATTCTGGTATGTTCGTGCATTATTGTGCACAGGCATGTATGTAGAATCCCAGAAATGAGATGATAATTTCAGAAATTAGACTGCCCAGAAAAGAGGTGCTGAGATTCTAAAAACATTTGTAGATATGCACAAAATAGTGTGCAGATTATAGACCCATTTTAATATTGATCTAATGTAGCACTGCTAAGCCTAGTAAATTATTTTTTAATCTTTGGTTTGTTGAGTTTTCGTTTCTTTGATTTGCTTGCAGGTGGGAACTCCTGGTCGTCTTTTGGATCACCTAAATAATACGAGTGGATTTAGCCTGCGAACCCTGAAATATTTGGTACTTTTCTCTTACATGTTAATTGAAGCTGGAAACATTCAATTAAAATGCTAGTAGAAATTCCTAAAGCATTGTATCTTTGAAAAGCTTACTTTTATGCATGGTGAACAGGTGTTGGATGAGGCAGACAGTTTGTTGAACATGGAGTTTGAGAAAGATATCAATGAGATCTTAAAGGTCATCCCTCGGCGAAGAAAAACATATTTATTTTCAGCTACTATGACCAATAAGGTACCATCAATTGTAACAACTACACATTTTTGTATGAATAAATATAAACAGTCAATGTAGAACTATTATGGACCTCAAATGTTGTAGTTATTACCTAGACAACTTTGACCGATCGATGTTGACATCAGTGGGTATTTACTCATTTTTAGGTTAGGAATCTTCAAAGAGCATGCCTAAAGAATCCTGCGAAGGTATGATGAATGCCTATTTTTAATTTCTTGATAATAAGATGTTGAACAAATTATGCTATTTTGTTGCTGTCTAGATTGAGACATCATCAAAATATTCAACTGTCAGCACTTTGAAGGAGCATTTTCGCTTGGTACCTGCAAAACATAAGGTGTGCTTATCTCATGTCATCTGGTATTATTGACGTTCACTCATTTGTGCAGATGACTCATAAAGTCCTTTTCACACAAGGTTGTAGATGTTATATTATCATCATAAGTTCCTAGCAATGATGTCAATATTTTGAAATTTTAAATGAAATTGGCATTATTAGCTTTCAGGATCTGATGCTTAAGCACATCATCTTCTCCATTAATTGATGTTTTTTTGCTATTTTTACTTTTTATTTGTATTTTAATTTGACGTTGTCTGTTTTTTCTAATCCATGATTCGTTAACAATTTACTTATTTAATTAATTTCATGCTTGTAATCTCCAGGACTGCTTTCTAGTTCACATCCTAACTGAGACATCCTACACTATGTCAATGGTATTTACTCGAACACGTAAAGCTAACTCGTCTACTAGCATTGATCCTTAAAAACCTCGGCTTAAATGCTATTCCTGTCAGTGGCCAAATGAGTCAGGTATTGTCTTTAAGTAAGACTTTGAAAAATAAAGAAACATATATTAAGTTATTTCCTTTAATTCTGTCTATTTGTTCCCCATTTTTCATCAATTAAAATGGCAATTTTACAGTGCTTTAAAATTTACATCAATGAACAGGAGAGAAGAGCGGAGGCTTTAAACAAGTTTAAATCTGGTGAATGCAAGATTCTTATTTGCACGGATGTGGCCGGTAGAGGGCTTGATATCCCTTCAGTTGATCTTGTGATCAATTATGATGTACCTACTAATTCGAAGGTAACTATCAATACACTGGCAGTTTTTAACTCGCTTTTGATGGTGCATGGGAATGAGCAGAACATCGGGGTGGATTTGAAGTGTTATTTAGCTATTATTTAGCATAGACTTAGCTACAAAATTCTTACAGGAAGATACTTTTGGTTTGAAACAAATCAGTTTGGTTGATGGCTAAATGAAGTCCATTCATCTACTTTACTTTCATAAATCATTTTCCTCGATGACAATCAATAGAAAGGTGGCTCAGCATGGGGAATATGATATAGAAATATTTTACATCAAAGCAAACTGGAACTGTTAGTATTAGAAGTAGAAGCAGGCTAATCTGAATATGTATTACTCTAACATTTGCATTTCTGGTCAACTTTGATAGGTATATATTCACCGAGTTGGAAGAACTGCTCGAGCTGGGCGGTCTGGTGTGGCAATTTCATTGGTTAACGAATTCGAGGTGGAATGGTTCTTACGAATTGAGAAGCTCATAGGTATGAGCAATTCGGTTCTACTTCCATTTATGAACAGTAGTCACATTAGATGTGTCCAAACACATATCGATCTAGCATTACCCTTATGAATATGAATCTTTAGGAAAGAAGCTTCCGGAGTTCCATTGCCTGAAAAAGGAAGTTCTGCTGTTGTTGGAGCGTGTCAGTGAAGCTAAGAAGATTTCTCTCATGGTATGATTTTGATTAATTTTTCTTGTCTTTACTACTATGCACTGCATATCTCTGCATTCTTACATGTTGTATGGAACTACAGAAATTGAAAGAGACAGACAGCAAGAAGAGGAAGGAAGACTTAGAGGATAGTGAAGAAGCCGAGGAGCTGATGAATTTGGACGTCTGAAGAACTTGAGATATGGAAGTATGATACCTTCTGCAAAACAAAGTTTTGGTAATTTAACTTTCGCAAGAAATAAGCTGTCTTATGCATTTGGATATTTGGTCCAATTCAACAGAATTTTGAGAGTCGAAACATGAGCAAAATGTGTATATTGCGGGTGTACATGTAGCCTCATTAATATGTTTTATGTTTACTTATATTATACTTGCTCCTTTGTAACTTCTGGATTTACATCTATCGGATGCTTTTTGATGGACAAAAATGAGATTTAACAGAGTTTGCAAGTTTGTGTTTGTTTTTTCGTACTTCTATGATATATTGCACCTTATCACTCCATCAAGATGAACAACGACGAGCTTTTTTCTTGGGTTTACAAAGACGCATGTACATGAACATGTCACTGCGACCTTTTCCCATCCCTGCCTTCCTTTTCGGCTTTCCTAATTGCTCGCCGCTTCCTTGAGCTCATTGAGGAGTTCCATCCCCATCCTCTGGTTCCGACTCATCCAAGTCTCTGAAAGATTTCTTTTCCGCCAAAATGAGAGAGTTACTGAGTGAAAACAAGTTAAAAACCAGCAAACAGTAAGCTCGAATCAGATGCATCTTGTTGAAGAAATACCTCTCTTATCTCAGCAAAGCTCACTGCATAAAAGTTGGCTGCTGCAGCTACAACAATTCCTAATATCGGAAGGGCTATCTGCATTCCGTCCATCTCTTTGGTATGTTCTTCTGTGGCTCTACAAACACGGGTACATTGGAAATATGGATGGATAATGTTGCAGCCTTCGGCTCAAAAATGGCCACTCAAATCCTAAAATGAGAGAGAGATAATAACAAGATTCTCTCTTCCATAACATTACTAAAGTGCCCTCTTGCAACAATTGCCTCTTCGACATTTTTGTTCATGATTATCTTGTACTCTGGGCTCACCTTGACTGTGATTAAAAACTCTTTTTAATCCTTACAAGGCGATAGAAGGTACTATAAGCACCAAAATTATCTCTTGTCGAGCTCTTGTGAGAGAAAGGAGTCATTCAAAACATCTACAGCTTTTATCAAAGAGTGCTTTATCGGAACAGGGACAAATTCAATCGAGGTTCCCTACGTGTTTTCTCTCCCCATATTTTTTTCACTCCGAGCTTTGGTAGAGGGGTTCAACACTTCAGTAGATCAATCATAAGACTGCGAAAAGCGATGTGTAGAACGTAAGTGACATTTATATGATACTGTGATCAAATCTGTCATGACTTCTAGGATATGATCACAGGATAAGTTGGAAGTTATTACCATCATCGGCAACCAAATACCAGATATGTCAAAAGATGAGCAGTAAGCTGAACTACAGGAAGATAAAATTTTAGCCTTAAATTGATGGATACACGACACAGGTTAATGCAACTGGGAAAGCAATCGCACTTGTCTTCAACCTGGTGGCCATTTCATTTGTCTCCCTCCGAGAACATGCAGGTGGATATGATATACAGATTGACCTAGGAGAAAGTCTTGTTATCAATGAAACAATAACAATTGAAGCAGGAGATAAACTAACGAGGTAAATAAAATAAAAATAAGCTTACATGCACTGGGACCATTGTTAATGACGACTCGGAAACCATCAATGATGCCTTCTTTCTCGGCCACTATTCTTGCTACAAATAGAAGATGACCCAAAATCTTGCTGTGTCGTTCCTCGGCCTTCATAAGAAAACGACCAATTGGAATATAATTATCATCTTTTCCGGGGGAGAAGTAAAAAAAACAGGACTAATAAGCCAACTTTATAGCATAAAAAACTGAGGGCAGTCTAAAACTACCTTGCCCAATTGAGTTAAGCCATCTCTAAATTTTGGAATAACTAAGACGTGAACAGGAGCTTGTGGGCTGATATCACGAAATGCTAGTGCCTTGTCATCTTCATACACAACAGTTGAAGGGATTTCCTTTGATATGATTTTATCAAATCTAAAGAGGAAGATGACAAATATGACTTCACAATGAAGCAAACATCAACACAAATTATACCAAAATGAAGAGCTGAAGACAGATAAATCTGCAGGTAATTAATGAGAGTGAATAAGATTATCTAAGTTTAATACAGGAATGCTAAGCAACTGAACACGATAACAAAGCAAGCACTTACATGGTTGGAGCTCCAGTTTCTGCAGATGCGGCAGCCAATCTGGCAGCAGCCTCTTCGTCACTGGATGCGTTAACCTGGTGTATGAATCTGATTCAAAACTCAGCTCATGAGAAATGTCAAATGCAATGGTAAGATCATTAATGTAATTGTCCGTTATTTCTGTTTTTACAGTAGTTAAACTTGAGTCATTATTTTAGTTTTTACTATAGACAAAATGGATTCCGTTATTTCCATTTTAAATATCATTGTTATTTCCATTTTTTGAATTTGGATTGTAAGTCTATAAAAGGGAAACTAATGTAATTGAAAATATGTTGAATGGATGAAAGATTATCTTCTTCTAAATTCTTCCTCTTTTTCTTCCATTTCGTCCTCTTTCCTCTACCTCTATCTTTTCCTCTCAATCTTTTTCTTCCCATATGCTTCTCTATTTCCTTATTCTACTTCTCTCCACCTCTCTTGTCGTCCTTCCTACTCTTCTTCTCAAACCCTACCTTCAGATCTTCTTCCCTTTCTGTCCTCTTCCTTGTCCTCCTATTTCTTTTCCAACCCCTCTCCCTCTTCCTCAATTATCATCTCTAAACTCTAATTCACTTATTCCCTTTAATATTCACTTTTATTTCCATAGTTCTAAATAGATTTAGATCAGGACTGTATCAATTGGTATCAGAGCCTACTCAATCCAAAAAGTTTGAAAGATCAACAATGACGACAATGTACAATTAATGGAAGCAATCAGATCGTGAACAGTTGACACATCTAGCTATGGGGCAAATTCGACTCCAAAATTCTGTGGATATTCCTTCTCCCACACTCAATGAATTTCAACATTTGCTTCATTCTATGGATACTAAATTGATGAGGATGGAGGGCTCTTCTACACCGTTCTTGCAGGAACTTATAGTTGGGGTTGTCAATATCATCAAGTTTCTTCTATTTAGCCAGGGATCTGTGATGACAATTCTCAACAAATAGTGGGAGTTACTTGTAGGAAAAATTATCTACCAGTTCTAATTCCAGCAAGTCCAGAAATAGTTCAACAAAATTTTATCATGCACCAGCAATCCGAAATTATACAAGAGGGATCAAAGACTCAAGATGAGCTGGGTCCGTTGTCTTCAAAGTATTTGATGGAAGTCCATTGTGACATGGACATATTCAATGAAAATCTTCACTCAAAAGACTAGCTTGTTCGCAAGACAGAATCTGACAACTCAAATTGGGTCTTTAACATCAGTGTTGCCACTAAGAAACATATGTAGCTGTCCATATGGATTATTTCTTATATTTAATACTCTATTAATATCACTTAAGTTCATACAAACAAGACTTGTATGGGATCCTAGAGCTATTGGATGCAGATTTTTGAAGAGGAAAGTTTACAACATATATGTGACAAACTACTTGCTTATTTATGACCAGAGAATAATGTTTAGAGTGCAAGTTTTGTGTGTATGGTTGCAGCCTCATAGAAAAGTCTTTCATGAAGGCCATCAATCACTGATTTACGAAGGGGGCTTGGTCCTACATTACTCCATTTTCTCAAACTGAAAGGTAAGCTTCAGTACTTATCTTCCACAACACTTGGATTCTTGGGAGTGTGAGGAATTTGTTCGCCATAATTTCTTGAGGGCAAGGAAAAAATGAAGAGAGAGAGAATGATAAGATCATTAATATAATAGTACCTTTTTCTGTTTTTACTGTAATCAAAGTGAAGTCATTATTTTAGTTTTTTCTATGGTCAAAATGGAGTCCATAATTTCCATTATTAATATCGTTGCTATTTCCATTTTTTGAACTTGGATTGTAAGTCTATAAAAGGAAAACTATTGTAATTGAAAATATATTGAATGAATGAAAGATTATCTTCTCCAAAACTCTTCCTCTCTTTCTTCTCCTTCATCTCCTTCCCAGTACCTCTATCTTTTCCTCTCAATTTTTTCTTCCCACCCGCTTCTCTATTTCCTTGCTCTACTTCTCTTCTCCTCTCTTGTCATCCTTCCTACTCTTCTTCTCAAAATCTACCTTCTGATCTTCTTCCCTTTCTGTCCTCTTCCTTCTAATCCTTTTCCAACCCCTCTCCCTCTTCCTCAATTCTCATCTCTAAATTCTAATTCACTTATTACCTTTAAGATTCACTCTCATTTCCACAGTTCTATATAGATATAGATCAGGACCGTATCATGCACCATACAAAATCCAAAATTAGAATTTTTTAAAGAAAATGGATAATTATATAACTTTCTTAAACATGAAACGGTAATGCAGAACAAGTAGCTCCCCAATTTTTTTCTCTTTTTCCAAAGACATGGATGTGATTTTCTTTTAATCTTCCAAAATTTTAGCTTTCTAAATAGATAAATTATCGTTGAAGTTGGCAATAACCAACATGCTTTCTCCAGAAGAAATTTAGCACTATAAACCATTGACATAGAAACACTTGGAAAAGCTAAAAACAAGCACTCAATCTGAAGCTAAACAAAGGTACAATCAGAAAGTTGCTGGCTGTCAGAAAAACTCCAGTTCACCTCTCCAAAACACCCAGCATGCATATATATTAATATCAATGCAGCTAGATCATACCACTCTTTTTTATTGTTATTTTTCAAGACAATTCAACGAAAGCCCATAACATAGATTAATTACCATGACAATCCAAAAAAAACACCTCTTGGCCCCTCGAATGGGAAGGAAAGATGCAGTAGCAGGGAGTAATTTCATCGGAGTCAACAAGTTGAGATTGGCACCACCAGTGGCAGCAGCTCCAACCGCGGGACGAATACTCCAATTCCTAGAAACCCAAGAAGGAGAAGAAGGATAAAGACATCAAATCAAATTTGTGAGATGGGATTGTTCAAAAAGACCCAAAATTTACAAAAAAAAAAAACCATTGTGATTTGCGGGAGAAAGAGGAAGGTTAAGAACATAGGTGAAGAAGGTGATACCGGAGCAGGGGCAAGAAACCGGCGGCGGCCATAGTGATCATGTGCCGGAGTTCCAATCTCTTGTCTGCCACATCAGTATATATATATATATATATATATATGAGGAAAGGGAGCCTGTGCTGCAGCAAAGTAAGCTTCTCTGTACTTAAATTTGGATCTAACGGTCCAAAAAGCATCTAACGGTATAAAAACAATTGGAAAACCAATGATAAAAAACTTGTGACGAGTTCTCCATCTCCCTCCCCTTCACCGTCCTGTCGCCACACCTCCGTCGCCGACCGCTGCTCTCCGCCTCGACTTCCGCTGCCGGAGCTATAGCCTGCCTCACCCCCACTGCCTCACCATGGTCTGCATCCCCCTCCCCGCCGGCGTCATCGAGCTCGGCTCCACGGACCTCATCTTCTATAGCTCCGATCTCACTTCGAGGCCGCCGACGACCCCACCCACTTCGACGCCGCGCCGCCGACAAAGCTCGCCTACTTCGATGACATGCATCGCCTCCACCTCATGGCCGCCCTCCTCCTCAATCTCTAGGTCTCCCCGCCCACCCCCTTCTTAGTTTTGTATGATTCCTGCTTTTGTATGATTTTTTTGTTAAAATCCTAATTTGATGAATGCCTAAATCTTTCCGGCCTGAAGCTCACCCTTGAGCTTGTCGAGGAAGTGCTAGGAAGGATTAGCAACAACGGCGGCGTTGCTCTGGCTTTCTTCAGGTGGGCGGAGAAGCAGCGTGGTTTCAAGTACACCACAGAGAGCTTCCATGGGCTGGTCGAGGCTTTGGGTAAGATCAAGCAGTTTAGGCACGCGTGGAACATGGTGGACGCCATGAAGATCAAAGGCTTGCTGACAAAGGAGACCTTCCTTCTAGTCGCTCGACGATATGCCCGAGCGAAGATGCCCAGGTTCGGGCTTGAACCCGATGTGTCGGATTTCAATAAGCTCATTGACATTATCAGCAAATCCAAGCATGTTAGGAGACCCAAGAGTTCTTCAATGAGATGAAGAGGAGACCACAAGGTATAATACCTGGTATTCTCACGGCAGTCTTTTCTGTCTACCTACTTGTGAGGTCTTTGTTTTCATCGGCGAGAATTTCATCTTGACTTTTCACACAATTTCCTTCCTATTACTAGTGACTAATCACTGTCCATTTGAAAAGAAGTTTCTCTCGCCTTTCAAGTTTTCACAATGGATATGTCTTCAACTAAATTACTTGCTTCTCTTTGCAGCTTGTTATAGTAATATATGTGTGGGAGCCATTGCTTGCCGCTTAGAGAAGAAAGAAGGGGGAGTTGTTGGGGTTTATATAATGACTCTTGGTGTTTTGGCCCCATACCGTGGATTGGGTGTCGGTAAACCGCATTATCCATACCTTTTTTTGTTTTTGAAGTTCCATTTCTCTAATTTTCTTTTAGCTCGGTTTGATAATGTCCAATTTCATTTAAATGACCACTTTTAGAGCTATTCTATTTTTCTTGCAATATTTTAGATGAAGCATGACTATTTAGTTTGTGTCGATTCTCAGACCCATTTGGCTAAAAAATCAACAGTACATCCCTAAGGGTTGTCTGATCACTTTCAGATTTGATTATGCATAGCATGACATCTCTAGTGCATGTTGAGGACATTGGAATATCATGGTGTTTGATCCATACTTCTAATTTTGTTGAACCAAGTAGCTGGATTAAGGCTAAAAGTAACAAAGACCAAATTGAAGGTAGTATGACCATACGAGTAATGACGGTTGCTTTGTGAGAGTTCAGTATTTCAATTTTAGGATAGTAAAAAATTTATTTTGGGAACGACTTTGTGTAAAAACCACGGATTCGAGTTAGGGTTTTATATTCAGAACCGGTCGGGTCGACTGTTATTTTTCGAGTTGAGTCAGTTTCAGGACACGTGTACCGAGCCGACGCCGGTCGCGTGTATGAGCTATGAGGGTCATGCGTACCCAAGTATATGATGATAACGTCATGAACACAGCAGAACAGAATGAGTTATCAGAATATATGAGAGTATGCCAGTGATTTTTTTTATTTTTATATACAGTGGATCGTAGAATTAGTTTTAGGCCGTTTACCGCGTTAGGACGCGTTACGAGCATTTTGGGTGGGTTGATAGTTTTAGAGCATATCATTACGATGTTTGGTATTTGTTTGATTTTACGGGATTTTTCCCGATTTTTATGAATTTTTTTAGGATTTAATACGACTTAGTTATTATACTTGACTCGAGCCGGAGACGAGTCAAGTCTTATTTACGAAATTGCCACCCAACCCTTTCTCCCCCACGCCCAAACCCTCACCATCGCGCCGCCCCTGTTCGCGCGCCACCGCCGCCACGGCCGACGCCACCTGGCCGCCGTTCGACGCCGCCCAGCCTAGTCACGGCGTCGCCATGCTGCCCCGACCAGGTCCGGCCCCAATCGGGCCGCCGTGACGCCGGAATCGTCGTGCATAGCGCCGCGGCCAACTTTTGGTCGCGCCGTCGATTTCACCGCCGGCGACCATCGCCGCCATGATCAGGTGGTCGCCTCAGCATGAGCGACCACCCAGTGACCCTCCCCGACCGGAACGGTGGCCAGCGCCGCCCATCCCGGCCGGATCTCCACACCACCACGCCGCCGCTCTGTTTTAGGGATTTTCCGGCGAGCCGCCACCTCCGTTGGCCGCGTCAACCTCGTAGATGAGTCGGGCTCGCCGAGCTGGTTCCGAGGGTACCCAACACGACCCCTTTCCAACCAGTAGACGTCGCGCGGCGATTGACGCCGGGAAACCACCGGAAGTCGCCGGAAAACCGCCAGCAGCTGCCGGAAAACCGTCGGAAATCGGAATTTCTGGAATTCGCCGGAAATCACCGGATCTTCCGCGGGGCTCACCCAGTGGAGCCAGATCGAGCTTCGGACGCCGATGAGCGCCGAATTTGAGCTCCGAGACGCGCGACGGAACCCTAGCCGTCGCCGATTGCCGACGACGTGAGGTATAATTACCTCCGATTGATTTATTTAAAATTGATAATAATTGTTAGCATAGCATGCTAGGGTTGATTAATTATCATGATGAATGTTAGAGTATGAATGAAGTTATATGATGTGATTGATAGTGTATGGAGGATAAGTAGTCTAGTGAGATAAGTAAATATGAGCATGTTAATCGAGTATGACACAACTTAGAAAAATAGTATAAAAGTGGTATGAATAGGATGACTTAGAATTATTTTCACATTATGATTACTTGACTGTTGATGGATGTTATTCGTATTGGGTGATGTTTGTTGAGTTTGATGCATCATTTAGTTAGCGGGCGTTAGTATCTAGTTTTGATGTGTAGGTACGAAGTAGGAGCTCGCCGCCTAGGCGCGATGACACGCTTGGAGCTTCCACCAGGTCCGTTTAGGACTCGTCTTGTTTTACGCTTTTCTATTGCATGTTTATGTTATTATTTGCAGGACGGGTTAAGTGGTGTTTTGTTGGATCCCACTTAACTCGGGTCATTTAATCGAATATTTTCCGGATTAATAACCCCTCGAGGATGAGATCCCTCGAGGATGATTTCGAAAACAAGCTCCACCACAAGTTGCCTTCGGGCCTATTATATGAATCCCTTCCCAGGCCTATATATATAGTTTTATCGAGTTTTCAGTGAGACGAGAGATGGAGAAACCGACTGCACGTACCATGCAGAGGATGCCGTGACAGTCAAAGCGGGCTCTGGATTAGTGCCAGCGGACTGTTCCATTCCCGAGGGATCCTGACAACTCCGCGTTTGAGTTCCTCACACCCGGAGAACGTGGAGGTTTACGGGTACTGTTTAGTACAGCGCATGTCCGGACTTGTGGTTCAAAGGGTACTAAAGGCGACTGCCTGAGAGTACTCGGCCTTCGTGCTCAAGGCCAGGAGAGATATGGAGGTTCGGAGAGGGCTTAGGATAAAGTTTCATGAGAAGTACTGAAAAAGAAGTGCTGAGAGTAGCACAGTACCAGCAGCAGATTAGTAAGTTCGGGATGCTATCGGGTCTGCAGCCCAGTGGCTCCTCAGTAGTGCCCTTCAGAGTGTTCACGTGGAGTATGATGATTTCTTTCAGATGAGAGTTTGCTCTCATAGCCAGTTTGGTATAGTTATTTTGTTTTCCGGACCAGTAACGCTTGTTACTGACGTTTTTCCTATATATATGTAGGTGATAAGCACGAGACGGATGGGCCGGCCAGGACGGAGGAGCAATGAGGTCTTCTGCACACACACATGTTAGATTTTTGAATGTTTAATTTTGTGTTGTTATGTTATTATATTGTGAATGACGTGTTCCAATGCATGAGACATGATAGAATGTGAATACGATCAGAGATGCGCAATGGAAGCATGGTGGGTTGAAACCCCAGCTTTAGAATGAATTCATAATATGTTAGATGTTGTGTGAATGAAATCATGGATGCATGTGTATATATTTATACATATATATATTATTTTATTTTGACAGGGTGGACCCTAATTGCACCTTTAGGGGGAAATCCTGTTCGCTTTATTTCAGAATTTTCATCGATTTTAATCGTAATTGTGTTGGTGTGAAACTTGGTTGCATGTCATCCATGTAGTATCCTGTTAGGGTTTTATGCATTCATACATACATATAGCAAGTTGGATCTTCATCTTAAGACGCCGAGATTGGATCCGCACGAGTTAGGTTCGGGTTAGCCGACCTAACCGGGGCCTGTAACATGCCGGTTCGGTTCACGAGTGTGGACCGGATTTGGGGTGTTACACTCTGGTTGGTCCAAACTTAAACCTAGTATTATCAGGTCTTCATTAATAGAACACTGTAAGGCCCAATTAGCTTAAGCAAATCAGCCTCCCATTAAATATCTTAAAGGAAGTTTTGTTATTTTAAGAATAAGTGGGCACTCTTGTATATGCTTCTCTAGTTATTTATCGGATCTTACAGCCAATATTACCTGTTAGACCTTTCAGAAGATTATTTTCCTTTCGTTAAATGTTTGAATTGTCTAATGTAAATTTAGTAGTTGTCTAGTGTGATATTCTTATCATGCCAGCTTTTTTTAAGTGTGTGGGTTAGGCTGTTTCCATTTTCATTGTCGATTATAACACTCTGGGTTTATGCAGGAACAAGGTTGCTGAATCATTTTTTGGAAGCCGCCTCAAAGCAAAATATTTCCAAGATCTACTTGCATGTGCAAACTAACAATGAGGAAGTAATAAACTTCCACAAGAAATTCGGTTTTGAAATCACAGAAACCATACAGAACTACTATAATAACATCACCCCACCGGACTGCTATGTTGCTACAAAGATTATTGCCCCAGCTCAACCCAAAAAGTAAGCCACATTCAAGTTTATTGGGGTTATGCTTCAGACCATGTTACGTTCAGCCATGCTTTTAGTTATCCTTCATTTCAGAGAAATAGTCAAGCGTGAGCTATTTCATTTGCAACGAAGCTTCTATTTTATTGTACTGAAACTGGTATCAAGAATAATCTCTGTTCATTTTCTGTTTAAACGTAGTATAGGTTCATCACTTTAATGTTTTATTACCTTTCCTACTCTGTAAAGACTAGTTTCTAACCGGCATGTGGTAACTATCTGCTTCCAGCTGTTCAAACTCATCCCCAATCAAGAGTGCCAGATCAATCACTTGTTTAGCCCTATAAACAAATGATGACCTTAATAAATACATGATCTGCAGTTTTACATTCCAATGGCCTTGATAAACACAACCTGCATACAGCTCTGAATAACGGCTGGCTTCTTTTACAAAAATAATCGAATATAAAATACTAAATTACCATAAAAATTTCAATCCTCTACAAGGTACCATATTGAAAATGTCCAACTGGAGAAATACAAGAACTTACGTTCACTAATCCCAGACAGAGATTTCAGTAAAGAATTTTTCCAGATCCAACATTCTAGTCTACTTACATTTGATTTTATGGCTGACTGTACAACATTAAAGAACTAAACAAGTTCATCGCTTTAAAACAAAACTATAACTGCAGGTTTCACTAAATATGTAAAACATCTGACACCGGCAACTTCTAATCCGATTGATGGGTCTGATCATGTTCAATGAAATCAAGAGCTGCTTCTTTTGAAACAACGTCTACACAACTAACTCTGTTCCTGTGTGTTACCGCATATATCTTATCTGCAACTTTCACCGGCTCAGGGCGGAACGTGGTGGTAATAAGCTGAGTATTTGCTGTGCCAGCCTCAAGCCGTATCATGTCTATTTGAATGCAGTTAAGTTCACAAGTGAGAAATCCCTACATTTCATTTAATCAATATCTACTGAATAATGCAACACATTTACGCCTAAGTTGTCTACACCTGAGTTGTCTACAAACAACAATGCCCTTCTATGTGGCTCTGGCTTGATCCCTCTAGAACCAAGAATCCTCTCCTGAATGTATTAAAATCAGCCACCTGAAAGGTATTTAGTAATAAAAATCTTCAACAACACAAGCAAACCTAATGCCCGAACATATATAACCAGTAGGCAACTCAGTCGGCAACTCAATAAGCACCCACCATGGCATTGTAAATAGGCAACTCAGGAAGGGGACCTCTAGCCTTGGACAGCTCAAAAAACTTCAAAGCATCATCCAATCTTTGATTGCAGCCTAAACCATTGATCAGGGTGCAATATATGTGGGGTGTTGGATTGATGTTCTTCACCTCCATCTCATAGTACATATTGATTGCTTCATCAAACTTCTTAGCTATACAATAAGCATGTATCAGAATCCCATATGCTACAGCATCAGGTTGGAATCCTTCATCCTTCATCTCATCAGACACATCTTTCAACCGTAGCAAATTCTGCATCTTCCCCCAACTTTGGAAGGGAATGGTGTAGCTCTTGAGATCAGGCGAGAAACTTCTCTTCCTCTTCATCTCATCAAAGAAGTCTTGGGGTCTCCTAACATGCTTGGATTTGCTGATAATGTCAATGAGATTATTGAAATCCGACACATCAGGTTCAAGCCCGAACCTGGGCATCTTCTCGAGCGTCTCGATGGCTTCCTTCACTTTCTTCGCTCGGGCATATCGTCGAGCGACTAGAAGGAAGGTCTCCTTTGTCAGCAAGCCTTTGATCTTCATGGCGTCCACCATGTTCCACGCGTGCCTAAACTGCTTGATCTTACCCAAAGCCTCGACCAGCCCATGGAAGCTCTCCGTGGTGTACTTGAAACCACGCTGCTTCTCCGCCCACCTGAAGAAAGCCAGAGCAACTCCGCCGCCATTGCTAATCCTTCCCAGCACTTCCTCGACAAGCTCAAGGGTGAGCTTCAGGCCGGAAAGATTTAGGCATTCATCAAATTAGGATTTTAACAAAAAATCATAAAAGCGGAATCATACAAAACTAAGAAGGGGGTGGGCGGGGAGACCTAGAGATTGAGGAGGAGGGCGGCCATGAGGTGGAGGCGATGCATGTCATCGAAGTAGGCGAGCTTTGTCGGCGGCGCGGCGTCGAAGTGGGTGGGGTCGTCGGCGGCCTCGAAGTGAGATCGGAGCTATGGAAGATGAGGTTCGTGGCGCCGAGCTCGACGACGCCGGCGGGGAGGGGGATGCAGACCATGTTGAGGCAGCGGGGGTGAGGCGGGCTACAGCTCTGGCAGCGGAAGTCGAGGCGGAGAGCAGCGGTCGGCGACGGAGGTGTGGCGGCAGGGCGGCGAAGGGGAGGGAGATGGAGAACTCGTCGCAAGTTTTTTATCATTGGTTTTCCAATTGTTTTTTTACCGTTAGATGCTTTTTGGACGGTTAGATCCAAAATTAAGCACAGAGAAGTTCGCTGTGCTGCAACACAGGCTCCCTTTCCTCTCTCTCTATATATATATATATATATATTATATGGGTATTTTCTGCCCCCAAGCTCTATTCTCTATTCGGGGGCCGTCCGATTACAAGGATAGCCCAGATCTAATCTATTTTTTTTTAAAAAAGTTAAAATTTGATCTGAACCGTCTGATTACAAGGACGGTCCAGATCGAATATTAAAAAACACTCGAAGCCACCGCCCCACTGTCATCCTGCCGCATCGCCGCCTTGTCGCGGACGCCGCCGGTGGACTCGCCGGCCGCGGTCAGATCTAGCGGCTGGAGTCGGGCCGGGGGAGGGAGAGCAGGGGCGGCGGAGCCTGGGCCAGGGCAGGGGGAGGGAAGGGGGCGGGCGGAGCGGCCCCCTGCCTCGCCCCTTCGCTTACCCACCCCCTCTGCCCGCCTCTGCCTGCCCACCCCCTCCGCCCGCCTCTGCCTCGCCCCGCCTCGCCCCCCGCCCACCCCCTTGCAGCCGCCCCACTCCCCCTCGGCCCACCTCCTCCGCCCGCGCCTCCCCCCCCATCGCACCTTGCCGCTCCGCCCGCCCCCTCTCGCCCCCTCCCCCTCCACGCGCCCCCTCTCGCCCCTGCCCCCTTCCCACTCCGCCACCCCCGCCCTCCCTCCCCCGGCCTGGCTCCGCCGCCCCGCCCTCCCTCCCCCAGCCCAGCTCCGGCCGCCAGATCTGGCCGCGGCCAGCGAGTCCACAGTTGGCATTTTTTTAAACCAATAAATCTGGGTCGTCCTTATAATCGAACGGCCCAGATTAATCTGTGGCGCGGAGAAGCTACTCTGCCTCCGGCGCAGAGTAGCGGTTCTCTATAGGTAATGTTTTCCAAAGCAAGGGGCAGAAAAATTTTCTGCCCCAAGCTTCTATTCTGGGCCGTCCGATTATGAGGACGGCCCATATCTAATCTATTTTTTTTAAAAAAGTTAAAATGTTGATCTGAACCGTCCGATTACAAAGACGGTCCAGATCGAATGTTAAAAAAACACCTGAAGCCACCGCCCCACCGCCGTCCCGCCACATCGCTGCCCCGTCGCAGACGCCGCCGATGGACTCGCCGGCCGCGGCTAGATCTGGCGGCCGGAGTCGGGCCGGGGGAGGGAGAGTGGGGGCGGCGAAGCCTGGGCCAGGACAGGGGAGGGGAAGGGGGCGGGCGGAGCGGCCCCCGCCTCGCCCCTCGCCCACCTCCTCCGCCCGCGCCTCACCCCCCCCCCATCGCACCTTGCCACTCCGCCAGCCCCCTGTCGCCCCCTCCCCCTCCGCACGACCCCCTCTCGCCCCTGCCCCCTTCCCACTCCGCCGCCCCCACCCTCCCTCCACTAGCCTGGCTCCGCCGCCCCCGCTCTCCCTCCCCTGGCCTGGCTCTAGCCGCCAGATCTGGCCGCGTCCAGCTAGTCCACAGTCGGCATTTTTTTTTAACCAATAAATCTGGGCCATCCTTATAATCGGCCGGCCCAAATTAATCTATGGTGCTGAGAAGCTACTCTACCTCCGGCACATAGTAGTGGTTCTCATATTATATATATATATATATAGTCATAATAGGTGGCATTAATGACTAATTTTTCTTTCGCTAAAATAAATGCGGAGTGATCCAGGGCCGAGTTTCTGGACTCGATCTGTAAAACCCGGTCCAGTTGACCCAGCTTTATTTGGTATTTTTGTGACCCAACTCGGTTTGGGTCGGTTCGGGTCAATGATTTTGGGCCAATTTGCTTTCTTCATCCGCTGCCACAACCGACCTCCTGTAATCAATAGCTAACTGAAATTTGCAGGGTATTCAACATATTGAGGACCAAATAACAGGTCATACAATGGCCCCCCTCCTGCATTTAAGTTAAGCTTTTATCATTCATATGTGCATTATTTGAAGTGCTCCCTAAAATATATAATTCTTGGTGAGAATTATAGCTTTTGCTCATGAGATTGATTTATCGATATTTAGAATGGCAAGAGCTAGACGGTTTTCCTAGAAATGCATTAAGACGATATCTAGGGGCAAACTCTTGTTTTGGAACCAACTAATTAATATCTTCTCCATAGCAAATTAATAGTCACGAATCCTCTTTTACATACATACATATTTTATTAGGTAATTAAGGATGGGTAACATAATTTTTATTTTCATTCGTGTTTACCTTATCGTTTAAAACTCAAGATTTATATGGGCCCCACCATATTGACTATGAAGTAGAGAAAACTTAGAGTTAACTCTCAACTAGCTCAAAGTCATTTCTATTAATTTTCCAATGCACACACAACAAGAAATGTTTGAGATTGAGAAATAAATAATTTTGCTTATAATTAATTAAGGGGTGAAGCAATCAGCTTTTTTTCCAAGCGAAGAAGTAATCAGCTGTACACATAAACAGACAAACTAAATGTACATGAATTGTTACAAAAATAAATTGATTAAACAGGGCTTGAAGATAATTTGATGTGGAAATAACGCATTGATTACTTGTGGGGAGATATGAAAGACAATAATTTCTCATTTACCACCATGTATACATCGCATTCCAAATAATAGGACAGACATTTTTATTGGCTTCACTCGCTCCAAAACTGTGGTATATGGTCCAAAAAGAAAAATTACATAGCATACATAGGGCATAGATCAGATCAACCAAAACCAACATCTGGTCCAAATATTTTTAAAAACATCGCATATAAAAATGCCCTGAAACCTCAATCCAAAACCAAACTCGATCGACAGAAAACAGATTGGGTCAGATATTATAGAATCCGATATCAAAGCCCTTCCCAGTCTCAACATGCATTTCAGATTGGTCAGAAGACTCGGAATAGAAAGCTTCAAGTTTCAACCAGATAGATTGAAACACTTGAGAATATTTGTTACAAGGGCTATTGAAGACGCAACCAATGATTTTATGCTAGCATGCATTGGACAAACCACATGGTTAGAATTGTAAGTATAAGCGTCAGATTCTCCATCGAGCAAACACTATTCAGTATTCACTGCTGAAAAATGCATCTAATGCATTCGAAAGCCAAATGGTGGATGAAACAAAACAAAGCCATTGCCTTTAGAAAAAAAGAACAGTAATTAATACAACTTGAGTTAGATTCCGCACTGCTGAGCCGGAATTCAGTAAGCCCATAAAATTAGCACTCGAAAGTTTTTACTCTCTGATATCAACTCCTCAATTTCGGATAAGGTTCAAGGTTTGATCACATCTGGTTTTCTGTTGGGATATATACAGAACGGCCTCTCAAATATGGTGCCGTCAATTCCAAGAAATCTGCATTTGTTTGGACCTACTCAAAAAGATCTTCTAACTGCATTTAGAAATTCAGAATATAGAGCATAATACAAATATAAATAGTGAGGAGGCAAAATGCATATTAGAACATCGTGTAGCCCTAACTTAGGAGACGTGAAATGTACTTTGTCATTGATCAAATTAAATTGGTTTAATGTCCAGGAAAGCAAACTGCTTATTAGTACATTGACTAGTCACAGCTTTAGCAAAATGTTGTTCCAAGCCACCAAAGATCTTTGCTGCCCAAAACTACCAGACGTCACAGTGTATGTCAGACACAACATGACAGGAGCGCATCATCTATTTAATTTCCAAAAGAACTTCAAGGTCTATCGTGCTTTTTTAAATCATAAGTCACACAAACATCTGCAGCAGTCTTCATCTGGGAAACAAGAAATAACCATGATTCTTAAGAAACAGATCTTGCACTAAAGTTGGAGCAAATTAATAAAAAAGTTGGATCCTAATCAAGTAATATTTCACCAATCACAATCAAATATTCCAGTTGATAAAATAATTACAAGGGCATACTGTTAGGGTATAACCCTATTTTTTTCAATAACAATTTCGGGAATACTGGCCATCTGCAACGCCCTTTTAGAAACATGAAGTATGCACAACCAGTAACAAAGATAACCTAGCACTAATTCAGTACCATGGATTAATAAGTAGCATGAACAAAGAAACTCAGTTTTATATTTGGGCCATTGGTTAAAATAAGCAACCCATACTGGCATACATCAAATTCAATTCTCTACTTCAGAAAGACATCTTGGGAGATAAATAAAGTTCAGCAATTGATGCACCTGTATTATATTGATTGTCTGTTTGATTGCCCAACCAAGAAGAGATAGTGCAGTCAGAAAGGAGATAACTGATTGCTGCCTTAGAGCAATCATAAGCACCTACAAAAAGAGCCCCGTCAGTGTACAAAAGATTGCATTCTACAGACAAAATATTAAGACCGTATCAGATTTAACCTCAAGCACATTGTCAGAATGTGTCCGTCCAAGAAGGAAGAGTATAATATAAAGAACCTGCATTCAACATATACCAACTCATATAAAGTAACTTTACAAGAAAATTTTCCAAAAAACAATAAATGATAAGAACTTCATTTTAAAAGAACCTAAATGACATTGGTAAAACAGATTCAAGGAGACATTGCCTCTGTTCCCACACAGCAGTAAGCCATAAACCAGCGGTTGCCATAATATAATTTAAATAGCCAGCTAGAGCTATCTTTCACATCTTTGTGGCTAGCTTTGCCCGATAGAAAAGTACTGCATCCACCAAATAAAAATTCAATAAGGAGTGCATATCGACAGCTTAAGATCACATAACATTGTCATGATGGCAATTTTTCCACCCATCAGCACCGTTTGCACATGATTTCACCTTACGTGAGTGAAATGATGGATTTATATCCGAACAACACCATGGGCACAACAATTGTCAAATCGTTAATTAAAAACAGCAAACTGAAATTCAATAATGCCCTTGAGAAGATAGGGATAAAAAGATGGAAGCACTTTTAGTGTGTTATTCGAAGGAGCCCTATTTGAAACCAAAGTTGAAAAGCACCAGACCCAATATTCTTAGACAAACAAGAAAAACAAAGCTTCTAACTGTGTCTAAAATGTAATAAAATAGCTCACACTTAATGACACATTATTTCAACCAGTGACGCACCTGTACATCTGAAACCAATGACTGGCAACATCAAGGGAAAGCAGCGACAAGAAAATCAGGGAAGGACTGCAAAACCACCAAGCATCAGCCTAAAGAGATGGAAATCAACAAACTAAAATAGTTTCCACAAAAAAAATACCTGTAAAATTGAGACAAGACCACTAGAAGACAAGCTGTGCTAACCCTGACAAACAAGAAAAATCAGAAAAAAATGAGTAAAGAACAGGCATAGTGCATTTCTTGGACATGATCAAACCAGGTACAAAATCCTTCAAATCTCGTACAACAAAAATTTTAGTAAATATGCACCTGTCCGTAACCATGTCCAACACAGCTCCAAATGTTGACACTGAAGGGAAAAAAAACACTGTCAAGTACATACAATAGCGTTTGAATGTTCTAAAAATATGTCATTGCTTAAAAAAATTGTAACAGTAAAACGAAATAGAATGCTCACTAGCACATCCATTCTCAATGATTTTTCCATTTTCAGTCAGAATACTTAACCTGATTACGTAAATTGTTTACTAGAGTATGACTAGAGCTACTTGAAAAATACTAATCCAGCTATCTGAATACTTCACAACACAATCAACACGTGCCTAAAAATTCTCCACAAATAGCACAACGATATTTTCAAAGATCTCATCCTTGGAAAAATTAAAACTGGCTAGACAGACATATTTCAGACGCCAAAGATCTCAAGACTCGCTCACTATAGTTATTCATGAAAAGTCAACAATATAAAAAACGAGTTATATTTACAATAAAGAATGACATGCAAATGTTATAACTTTAACATCAAAATCTCTCAAGTCCAGTCAGCGTATGAAATATGAATTACAAGATGCACAAGTCCCCAGAATACTGCTTCTTCAGTCGCCAACTGAAACTATGGACAGGCTCAAGTCATTTCCGAACTAGCAAGATCCCATAACTATGATAAAGTTATTCAATTTTCACCATTAGATTATTATGTAAAAAGAATTTAACAAAAGATATTTTAAAGTTACCTTGGTTGAATCTGCGTGCAAGCCAACCATCAACTCCATCTAGAACAAAGCTGCAATGAAAAATATGCTCATTTATAACACAACACTAAAAATAAACATATTTCAAGCCTGTAACAGTCTCAACACATACCTTACGAAATAGAGTAGTATAAAAAGTTTTTTTCGATTTGAGCAGAAACCAAATGCGATGCAATTCATAACAACTCTTACATATCCTGCATAAAAACAAGCATTTCAAGACTTGATGCTTTACTTCACGCAATCATATAGTTGCTGAAATACATATCGTGAGAGTTAAAAATTTTAAAGGATTCATTTTATAACTTATTATGAGTAATGTTTAAGACCCAGCCCAGTGATCTTTTGCAACTACCATAATGTAGTCGGGCCCTTACCATCTCTAAAATTCACAAACTTATTCACTTAGCTGTCAGTTTAGACAACTTAAAATCATTAACACTATAATTCCTAAAAATATATCATAGATTCCAAGGCAGTATAGTGATGGCCCTCATGACATTCCAGTTCCATAATGTAGCTTTTGAATACATGATTTAAGAGATAAGCAATGCCAGTCACCCACAAAGTATTATATTCACAAGAAAGATAAAACCTTGCGGTAACAGTGACTTGCAACAAAATCTAAAACACAAAAACAAAAAAACCATACATAGGAAACATACAGACAAGTTTAGCAAGGGCATTCACATAATTCTCCACGAAGACCACCTCACTACTAAATAGCTAAATTTCCCCAATTCAATTTATGTTAAGAAATAAAGTAGTCAAACTACTCTGACCATGCCCATTACAAATGTGAGTTACAAGTCATTATCGGAGGAAAAACAACTTAAATCAGTTCTCACCCTTTTTAGATGAGAATTGTTCAATGAAAGGAAAGACATTAAATGTCTTCAGAAGCAAATATATCTTGAGAAATCTTAGGTTGCAACTAGAAGGAGCAAATTATATCCCAAGAAATCTTAAGTTGCAACAAGAAAGTAAGTCAAACTACTCAAGTAACCAAAGTTTGTCAAACTTCACCTCCTCCTCCTCCTTCATCCAGGCATGGAACGAGAAACACACTAACATTTGCAGAGTTTGGGTATGCCCATTATTAATGTGTTACAGGAGTAACCTGTAACCTCTAAATAAATTAAAACTCAATGAAAATCAAGTTATTAGATCAATTTTCACTCTCTTTAGTCCAAAATTGTTTAATCAAAGGAAAGGCATTAAATGTATTCATAAGTATAATATACCCTGAAAAACACAAAATCACAACTAGAAAGCTTACACTCTTTAAAGTAATCACAGTAGCGTTATGCCTTTGATTGAAAATTTACTTCTACAACCAAGACAAGGTTTCTACATCGGAATCCCTAAACTTTAAAGTCATAAATATTAGCAATATGTAGTTATCAAAGAAGCTTACCAACGATATTCGGAATATAAAGATACACCGAAGGCATTGTTCTCGGCAACAAAGTTGAGTAGTAAGCAAATTCGAACTTTTCAAAAACCACCGTCAATAACTTCAAACAATCAGCCACCACTCCTTGATTACCTGTGAGATTTCACGAAATAAAAGACTCAAAATGCAAAAAAAATGAACACCCTTGACTATCACACAACCATCTTGACCATTCGAGATTGACAATATAATAAAAGAGAGGCGCTGAGATGAGCTCGGGGCAGAAAAATTTTTTTGCCCCGAGCTTTGATCTGGGCCGTCCAATTACAAGGACGGCCCAGATCTATCCCGTCCAATTACAAGGATGACAGGACTGCGGGGTCGAGGGGGAGCAGAGAGGAGGGGCATCCGCAACGGGGGAGGGAGGGAGCGGGGTAGAAGAGGCCGTGGTGGGACGGCCGGGTTGATTTGGAGTGCAGCAGGGTGGGGCGGGGAGGAGGGGCGTTCGCGGCAGGGCAGGGGCGTCCGCAGCAATGGAGGGGGGAACCAGGTAGAGGAGGTCGTGACGGGGTGGGGGCGGCCACAGCGAGTCGAGGTCGAGCGCCGGCGTGGGGAGTTATTAATTTTTTTTTTAGAATAATAAATTTGGGCCATCGTTGTAATCAGACGGCCTAGATCAAATCTCAGCACAAAAAATTTTTCTTCCCCAGGCTTGCTAACACTTTGATTGCGTTGGGTTGTGCTTTTGAATATGAGTTACTTTTCAAAAAAAAAAATCAATCGACCATTTAAGAAATAAAACCATTAAGGTTTGTTAGCAGTTAATTCAACTAGATCTAACCACCGTGATTTTAAGTATTTTATTAGTGACTATATCGGATTAACCGTCAATACAAGATATATTTGGTTTAACTAGATTGAACTGAGTTTAACAAAATTTTAAATATATAAATAAAATATTTGATTAAACATTAGAGTATTAAGCCAATTACCTTAAATTGTGAATAGTGAATAAGCTATCCTTGACTTGTAAATTCCTCTTAGAAAAAGAAAAATGCTAAAATGCACCTCGAGTTTGATTTGATGGGCAAGTGAGCCAAGTATGAGCTGGCCAAACTCCCTCCATTTTGACGTGGGAGAATACAACATCCACGTCACGCTCCAGGTGAGCTCACATACTTGGCCAATGGTGGGAGTTGGTTAGCTTATTTATGCTATCTGATGTGTGTGTCTGCTTTGATTTAAAAATCTTCCCTTCTCATACGTACACACCACCACCAGCTGATTTTCATTTCTATTGTCTTTTTAAGGTATTCCTTTGACTTCTAAAATCCTTTGTTGCTTTTCTAGCTCACAACCCAGCCCTTAATACTTAAGAATTACGAGAAAAAATATTATTAAATTATCCTCTATAAGTTTAAAATTACAAGTGAATAATGAATGAACACCATACCACCATTATATCATAATTTCCTCCATCATAAATAACAGTTATTCACCTATAAATAGATTATAAATAGGATAGAATCATTATATTGCTATTAGCCATTTTTTTTAATCTTAAATATCTCTCAAATATTTACATTATTTTTTTATGATATTTTAATTACATATTTTATATATATTTTTTTATTTGCCTTTAATTTCATGACAACTAATCTGATTATGGGTAATAATTTATCATAATTTAGTCATTATCATTATATTGCTTAACGCTACTAAACAAGCGAGCGAGCGAGCGAGCCGAGCTCCCCTTGTGTTCAAACTCGACTTAAATAGCTTGAAATTCATTCAAACTCGACTTGAGATCGAACGAATTTTCAGCATATATGCTCGACAGCTCGACCTCAATTTGAGTTCGAATACACTTAAACTGTTTTTAATGAGCTCAAAACCAGCTCGTTTGGGAGCTTGAAACGACTTCGTTTGGGAGCTCGAAACAAGTTTGTTTATGAGCTCGAAATAAGTTTGTTTATGAGCTCGAAGCCAGCTCGTTCATAAGCTTGAAAGTAGCTCGTGGAGAAAAACATATAGTTATAGAGATTAAAAATTAACAAAATAGTCTATTATACTCAATGCACCCATCACCTATCAAACAAACAAGAATCTTTGTCACAATAAAAATGTCTCTAGCTTATCCTATTCACATCAATTTTATTATATTTTTTTAAATTATGTTACAATTAAATAACATGCTCAGATTTAATTTACTTAATTAGATAATTAGCATTTATTAAGCATAACTCATATCATACAAATATCCCTTCATCCACTATCCAAACAATCAATCTTAGCGTATTATGCTGATAATTATTAATTTTAAATAATTTAATCAGAGATAATATACCTCACATTGTCGGCAATAGACCACAGTACTTGAAGTTCGATCGGTATTAATTGGATGAGTTCGGTGAAAGATCCTGCAAATTTCAGCGAATCCGGTTTTCCGACGGGTTCTGGCGGCTTTTTTCCGACGACTGTTGTTGGCGGACCCGCGGGATGGCGGTGGTATGGGGTACTGTTGGCACCTGTTCGGCGAGCCCAACGCGTCTACGACGTCGACAAGGACGGAGGAGGCGGCGGCAAGCCGGAAAAAGGGCAAAACAGGGGCGGTCGGTGGTGGGATGACGAGATCCGGCCGGGATGGGCGGTACTGGGCTCCGTTCAGGTCGGGAAAGGTCGCGGGAGGGTTGGAGACGTCGAGGCGGCAACTGGATGGCGTCGGCGACGGGAGCCGGCGTCCGGATCGGTGACGGGAGCGCGGCGCGGGGGCGGAGGCTTCGTCACGTCGTGGACGCCGGGTGACGGCCGGACGGCGGGGGTAATGGTCGGCGGTGATCGGAGGTGTCGATCGGCGGTGGTGCAGCAACCGGAGGCGGCGTTGGCGACGGAGGAAGAGGGCGGCGTCGAAGGTTCAGGGGAAGAAAGAAGCGTCGGAGGGAATTAATGGGTAGGGGGCAATATCGTAAATAAAGAGTGACTCGAATCTGATTTCCGTAAAAAATAATAATTAATTTATAATAAATTATTAAAAAAATTCATAAAAATAAAAATAAATCTCATAAAATATAACTATTACCCAGGCTACCCTATAACTCCCTAATAAGTTACTCAGCTTAAAAATAATTTTACATCAAATACATAAAAAATATATATTACATTTTTATATATTCTAATAATTCATTTCTCATCATCTTTAAGATATTATCATTATATATTCAACTACACTTACCCTCATCATTCATAACTCACAACTGACCTTAGATCAGCACACGGTTAATAAAACTTTGACTTTAATCACAGGTTTTACACATAATTTTATTGATGAATACTGGATTATAGAGGAACCCGATTATAGGTAATGATATTTTTATATATGTATTTTTATCTTGGTAATGAATTGTAAATCTTTTGGTTATCTTATCCATATTTTTAGTAGTTTGTCTCTTATATAAGCTATAACATGCATAATTTGTTAATCTTACAATTTTAATTAATTAAGCCACGATAAATAATTAAATTATTGTGGTAGAAATTTTCGATATGTAGTAGACTCATGTTAATTAAAATTGATTTTTGTTATTTATTATAATAAAATTATTTTTTAGGATTTATATTAATAGCCAATAATAAGATTTATCTATGATTTTAAATATATTTTGAGTAAGTAAGTAACATTATATATATATATATTATTATATTATATTATCAAGTGGAATTCAAGTCGAGCTACGAGTTGAGTTCGAGTTATAACTAAATCGAGTTGAATTGAACACTACCTTATTTAAACTCAGACTCGTAAGATTCAAGTATAAGTCTAGTTTAAGCTCAAATATTTAAATATCGAATTTTAAGTAAAACCGAATTGAGCTAAACACCAAATGCTAGTTGGTTCGCTCAACCAGCAGCCCAAGCAAAAAAATCTAAATTTAGCCAATGATTGGAGTGCAAATAATTGATAAAATAATTATTTCGTTTTCTCTTTCCTTTCCCTCCCAAGTCCCAACTCATTAACCCCATCATCACCACCACCACAATCTCCGGTGACCACCACCACCGACGGCGGTGGTAGAGGCTAAAAAGGGATAGGCAAGAATAGGTGAGAATCTATTTCCTTTTTGCTCAAATCGATCTCACAATAAGAACAAGCTTATTCCAGATCCCGCAATCAAACAAAGCCTGCCACTTGCTTGCATCTTTGTCTCGAAGGAATCATGGGTAATGAAGGGCTTAAGCAATGCACCTTGAGCATATTCCTCCATATCGGTTGAGCGCGGTTGAGTGGTAGTTTAGCTTATTCGTCTTTTTTCATTTTGAGTCATTTATTTTGTGAAATCTCACAGGAAATGGAGTGGTGGCTGATCATTTGAAGTTATTGACAGTTCTCAAAAAGTTTGAATTTGCTTACTGATCGCCTTAGTTGCTAAGAGCGATGCCTTTGATGTATCTTAATAATCCGAATATCGTTGGTAAGCTTCTTTGATAACTACATATCGCCAATATTTAAATGACTTGAATGTTTAGGGCCTTCCCCTATAGAAACCCTGTCTCGGGTTGTAGAAGTAGATTTTCAGTAAAAGGCACAACCCTACTATGATTATTTTAGAGAGTGTGATAAACTTTCAAGTTGTGACTTTGCGTTTTTAGACATGTTATACTTACGAATACATTTAATGCCCTTCTTTTGATTGAACAATTTTGGACTAAAAAGTGAGAATTGATCTAATAACTTGATTTTCCTTAGAGTTTTAATTTGCATTCATAACATGCATGCTCAAACGTTGCAAATGCTAGTGCATTGCTCGTTGACGTGGAAATTATACTGCAAGTGCACGTGCCGAATCAAGTAATAAAAGTAATAAGAAAGTATCGTCCCACGAGAAATTATTATTAGAAATTCTCAATTACCAAAATTAATTTAATTAATTATACTTAAATGAAAGCAAATTCAAAGAGCGATTTAATTATAAATTAAAGCTAAACCATGGTTGCACAAATTGGCCGATTCCACTCAGAATCGACCAATTTAAATCGGATCAGCAGCGTTCCGATCCGATTTAGGGGTTGAATTGGTCGGCCCCGAATCGGTTTTAAAATCGGCTGAGTTACCTTGATTCTGATTGATTTAAATCTGATTCGGAATCGGGGTAAAATCGGTTTTTTTGAGTAAATGATCAAAATACCCTGGGTATGATATTAATTAAATTATTTAAATAAGGGTAAATTGGAAACTTACCACGACCAGGTCTCCGTCCCTTTGCCACCGCAATTCCTCCCTCCACCCATCTACTGTCGCCGACCTCAACTCTGACCTTGCCTCCTAGGTGGGGGAAGACGAGGCGACGAGGATGACCGACAAGGGCGAGCGGCGGGCCGATTGGGGCATGGCGAGGGCATGGGAGGCCGATTGGGGCATTGCGAGGGCAAGCGGCAAGTCGATTGGGTTGCGGCGAGGGCGAGAGGTGGGCCGATTGGGGTGTGGCAGGGGCAAGTAGTGGTGAGGGCGGATCGGGCGTGGCGGCAGCGTGGGGGGTGGGTGTGAGCGACGATGAGGTGCGCCAAGGAAGGGGGTGGTAGGGCCGACGAGGGGCAGGGCAGGGCGGCGGCGACGACGGCAGCGGTGAAGTAGGCGTGTCGAGGGGGGGGTGTGGAGAATCGAGGTAAAATTTTAAAGAACCCGGTGGCATTTTCGTAATTAAAAGTTGACTCGATCCTACTCGAATAAAAAATGATAAATAATTCTAAATAAATTATAAAAAATTTTATAAAATATAACACACACAATTTGGATCGATTTGGACTAATTGATGAGTTGTTAAATTTTTGTATATGACCGATTTGGACTAATTCAAGCCGATTCAACCGAACCGATTCTTGTCCGATTTAGACCGATTCCGATTCCGATTTCGATTCCCTCGAAAACCGATTTCGATTTCGATTCCAATTTTTGCAACCATGAGCTAAACTAATCTAAAATGAAATATTTAAATCAAATATTAACTTCAAACTGGCAAACCTAAGATTTTCAATTTCACTTAGTACTTTATATGATTAAAATTATAACTTCTACCTATGAATTACACATTTGAATCATTAACCAAGGGAATTAATTATTTATGCATCTCTTGATTCACCATAAACTTATCACTCGCACCCAACTCATATATCTCTATGAAACTATGTATGCAAAATGATATCTTAAACTTTGCCCTTAATAGTTATCCAAGACATATAAATATATCTTTATCTCATATGTAAATCACCTAAAATAGATGAACAAATGCTATTTTATTCAATGACAAATTTAATCTTTTTATTTCTAAATAAGACCAAATCTCTGGATCTAACAATGGATGACCAGTCTAATGATGACATTAATGAACAGAATAAAATAGATAATCCAATATCACAATCAAATTGATAAATAATAATAATCTTTATTAATTCATGCCCTAGGTGTCATTGAAAATCTTAGAAAAGAATTTACTCCATAGAATATTCGATTAAACTCAAGAAATTTATATGTGATAAGAAAGACATCATTTAATTACAAAGAAAAATAAATCAAAATAAAGAAAAACTCTTTTGGAGAAAGCGTCTTCTTCTTCTGATCCAACTTCTTCGTCTTCTTTGTCATTCCTTCTCGTCTTTTATACTGTCTCTTTTCTATCAAGTGTTATTTTCTTCTTTTAAAACCCTAATTAAGTTTATAAAGGATCCACCTAAATATTACAAGTGGGGTCTACCAAGATCTTCAGAAATATCAGAAAAATCAATTTTCCCACCGCCAACGCTCAAAATCCGGGCCTTCGAGCACTCAGTTCTCAGCCATAACACTTTCTTAACAGAAAGGCCTAGGTTTAAGCTCTTTGTTCCCAGTGCTTGTGCACTCGCTACAGTTTCCAGGTCAGACTTTTTGGCCCGATTTTGCCCCGAATTGATTCCAGATCGTATTCTAACTCTTATACCATGCTAAAACAACATTAATTGACACTTTTTACACCAAAATTGTAATAATTTCTCGCATTATTAATAATATCTAATAAACTTTTAAATCACTCGAAACATGACAAAAACTCAATATAAAATGCAAAGAATAATAACTTTTTTATAGAGTTATTACTCGTCCCATACCCAGACAGAAGGAGTAGGTAAAGTTTGACAAACTTTAGTTACTTGAGTAGTTTGACAAACTTTTTTGTTGCAACTTAAGATTTTCTCATGATACAATTTACTCCTTTTATTTGGAACCTAAAATTTCTCAGGATATATTTGCTCCTGAAGACATTTAATGTCTTCCCTTTCATTAAACAATTATGAGCTAAAAGGGTGAGAATTGATGTAAGTTGATTTTCCTCTGATAGTGACTTTTAACTCAAATTCGTAATAGGCATGCTCAGGGTGGTTTGACAATTTTATTTGTTAACATAAATTGAATTGGGGGAATTTAGCTGTTTGGAAGTAAGGTGGTCTTTATTGAGAATTATATAAATGCCCTTGCTAAACTTGTTTGTATAGGTAAGTGCTACTATGTAGGGGGAGTGGAACAGATGCAGGGTTAATAAGGTATTATGTTTTGAGTTTTAGTCATCTCATGGATCAATTGTTGTAAGCTTGTGTTAAATGAATGAAAATGACCAACCTTGTATCTAGGATTGCCAATTCCTTGTTGGCTTAGAAAGCATGATATGACATGGCATTACATTGTATTTCATACTCATTGCATGGTCATCCTATATTACACACTTGGTGATTGGCCTTCTCCAAGTTGTGTTATGGAGATTATAAAGAGCTTGGTGCTAAGAGCTTAAAACTTGAAGACCATCAAGGACTTCAGGAGTATGAAGATGCCACAAACCTTAATGAGGATTGGCAAACACACCTACTACTTCAATTCCGAGATGCTTGTTGACAGATTGAAGTTAATCAATGAAGGAAAGAAATGTTATCATCATGGAAAAGGAGATAGTTGGACCCATGAATTTTGATAACAAAACACACCATGTACTCTCCTATGCTTGATCGTCATCTTGAAAACAAGTTTCAAAGGATTAAAGATGAAATAGCTAGGAGATCAATAGGTTATCAATCAATATGAATCAAGAAAGTGAGTGATTGGAAGATCGATCGGCAACCGATTATGGACAATTAGGGTTTCCATCAGAGTGATCGATAACCAAGGGGGAGACTGGACTTGATCATGGATTTGGACAATCTTAGTTAGGGACTTCGGCAAAGTCTTCAGAGGATCGATCGGTTATTGATTGGTAAAACTTTCGGCAGCCAAACAATTGGATCAATCAATGTTACCATTGGCCTAACTTAAGTGAAGTCAAACCTTACTTCTTCCCAATCAATGGTTGAGATTAGTCACCTTTAGCCATAAATAAGAGACTTTGGAGAAGGCATGAAGCTAATGAGGCTAATGACGTGTTTCAAAATTTGAAAAGAGCTTGGTGCAAAGATTAAAGTGTTGACGCAAAGCAAAGTGGGCTAGTGCAATAGAGATCAGCTTTCTTGTTTTGAAGCCATTTTGAGTGTTCTTGTTTGTAAAAGATCAAAGTATTTAGAGTGTGAGTGAGCTTTTTCTGATCGGTGTGAATTGTGTCTAGAGGAAACTATCTTCGATTGGTGTTGCTACATGGTGTAACATTTTGTTAGGTTAACTTGAATTGGTAAATTTAGTTGATAACACAATTAGGGTAGAATTAGAGGTATAATGAAGCAAATGTAAAAATTAAGATGAGCTACAACTCAAATTTATAATCTATAATCTGTACTATAATCTATAATCTATATTCTATCTATAATCTACAACAAAGATTTAACTAATCAGATATGTAATGAGGAAAAGCCCAAATTAAGTTGACAATCAAGGTATTCACAAACTGCATCCCTGTAGTATAATCAATCTCGACATCAAGATGTTTTAGGACCTTATTGTGTGTGTGTGTGCCTAAATAAATATTCTGATTTTTGTCATGGAACTGTGCGAGGTTTATTAATGCTGTTTATCGTCAGTTCGTGGTTCAGATTCGTGCCAATGAAGATGTGAGTTATTTACCTCTTTATTTATAATAAGTTTTCAAGATATGCAGTAAAAATTTCTTTTCTTCTTTTTTTAATTTCTTTCTTTCTTTCATTTGAGGTAGCAAGTAGCAATATATGCTAAGACACAAGTGTTTTTAAGTTGCTTAGTTGTTGGTTTCTTGCAACTGCTACTAGCCTCGTATTTTTACATCCTAAAATAAGAAAGGCGCCGGTAAAGGGCTTCAGACTGAGTAATAAATTCTCTCACCACCAAAAAAAGAAAATGCACTCGGAGATCTGGAAGATAAAAGATCGAATGGGATGAAAAAATACCAAGGCGACGTCGACCAAGGCAACCAAGAAGGTTGGAGCAGGTGAAAGCAGGCCAACCTCTTCCTTACACGGTAGAACCACCCATCGATGCGTCTCCAACCTTTCAGCCCCGTTTGGTGCCGTGTATACATTCGCCATTTATTATTTTGTTGATGAACTAAAATGGGATCGATTTGGGTTTCTTCGTTTTCCCGCCATCTTCCCTCTCTCGCCGGGAAAAAAGCAACGACGAGTTCGGAGGAGGCACACTACCTTTCCCTCCACCGTCTGTTGACATCCCGACCACCAACATTCTCTTATAACGTCTTAAGGTTTATTCGGCTATTGTCTTTGTTTTTTTTATCGACTGACATTAGTGGTTGAAATTTTGCATATGCTTAGACGATGACCGATTACGAAAGCATAATTGGTAAACTAATTGGGAAGTCAAGGGTGGTGTTGTTTGCTCCTTGTTTTCGTTATATAACATCGTTCGTTGGCTTCTTTTTTGTCACACGTAATAATAATAATAATAATAATAATAATAATAATAATAATAATAATAATAACAGTTTAAATATATTTGAGCTCTAACAACAAAAAAATATACAAGCCGAGCTAGAACATGCACAGTTCAAAACTCGTTCGATCTCAAGTTCGAACAACATAAAAATATTCAAGTCGAACTCAAGTATACATGTTCAAAACTTGTTCAATCTCGAGCTCGAACAACATAAAAATATTCGAGTCGAGCTCAAACATGCATGTGTAAAACTCGTTCGATCTCGACCCGAGTTTGAATGAACTTTAAATTATTCGAGCCGAGTTCGAACACAAGTCGAGCCTCGCTCGCTCGTTTGACAACCCTACCCACCGCCAAGTCAAGTTTGAACTCGAGTATTTAAATGTCAAGTTTTGAAACGAGTTGAGTTGAGTCAAGCTAGACGATAAATATTCACGAATTGACTCACTTAATTAGCAGCCCTAGGGATATATTTAAGTAGATTTACCAATAAAGATGAAAAAATTTCATGGAGATTAAGATCTATCCACGGAGTTGGTTGTAACTAACTCTAAAAAGGAGTTGGCTATAACTAACTCTAAGAGATAAGCGTAATCTTTGTAAAGATATGCAGTTTGGAGATATAGATTGGGGATGAAAAATTCTACCTAGTCACAGTTACCATCCTTCCGGTATATATAACTATATATAACTGCACAAAGGTGAGGAGATTTACCCAAGTTCCAATGTCAAATAAAAACACGAGCCCAAATTAATTAGTACCCATTTTGCTTTGATCTAAATTCATGAATGGAGGTTTAACATACCATACCCCATTGATCATATTTGCTTGGCTGGCTCCCAATTGATTTCATTCTTTCATATGAGAACAGACCTTCTTTCCCATATATAATCTCACACTCCATTCCAGCATAAATTAATACAGATTCATATTCGTTCTTCCCCTGTAATTGTTATATTCTCTTCGGTTTTGAGTCGTGGTTAGAGCACTGGACACGCACGAAACGAACCATCTTTTCTGTATTCGCCACTGATGGAAGCTTGGAGGTCTGGTCAGTTCGAGCAGGAGAAGGCCGACCAGCAGCAAGCCGACGTTAATGGTCATGTCCCCCTTGGGTTGATCTTATCAAGCAGTGCTGGCCACCGCGGCCACACCTCTCGCCGGCCGGTCATCGAGCTCGACCTGATCTCCAAGCTCGACCACAAGCCGCTACTTCTCGCCGGCAACGATGAAGAAGCCGGCAGGAGGCTCTTCACCAGCTACAGTTGCCACAAGACCCTGGTCACGTCGCAGGCCCTCGGCAGCCACCAGAAATCCCACCACCGGGTTGGCGTTGTCGGCAAACACACCACCGCCGGCGACGCCGTCCACTACCACCCGTATCCGCCTCTAGCGGTGCCGCGCCCACAGTTGCCGCTGGTCCTCCCTGCCGATATCTGGCGTCCCTATCTCCCATATAGCTTCTCGGGCCGGCGAATGTGCGCATCGACGACCTGCAGTCGACGTTGGAAAAGATGGCGGGGGCGTTGGAGCGCGCCAATGGGGGCAACGGCTGTCGCACAGTCGGTGCGGCCCGGTTTCGTATCGCTCCAGGGGGGCAGTCCAACAACGATGTTGGATATGGTGGAGGCGGCGGAGCAGCTTGCCGGCAGGAGCGACGGCGGCCACTCTGCTGGTGCAGCCAGGTTTCACATCGCTACAGGCGGCGCCGGTGGTCCGCTGGCGATGATGAATAGGACGGCAGCGGTGGCGAAGCTTGCCGATTGGGATAACGGTGGTCACGTCGTCGGTGCGGCCAGGTTTCGTACCCCTCTAGGCGGCGCCGGTGGTCTACCGGCAATGTTGGGACTGCCAGGCGGCGGCAGGGGAGGTGCTTCGAAAATTTCCTACTGAAGTATAAGGTGATATTATAGATGTTAAGTTTCCTTCTGTGTGCCTCAGAATTGCTATAGGCTAAAATTGTATTATAATCTTTTTTATTATGATTTAAATAAATATGACCGAAGTATTATAGTCATTAGAACTAAAATAAAATTATTTGTTCATTTTTAAAAAAACCGTTTGTTCTAAGTATTTGAAAAAATAAAAAAATAAAAAGACTAATCTCTATCTTTAATTTGTTACCGTCTTGTGAAAATTTTAAAAAAAATACTTCCATCATTTTATATTTTACTCACGTTCTACTAAATACAATTTTAATCAATATATAATTTTATATTTTTTAACAAATAAGATTAAAACAACACAACTAAACATCCTTCGATGCATAAGAAGCTCAAACATCACAAAACAAAATATCCATCACAATCTTAGAATGTATTTGTAAATTTATACATTAATGTTTGTCGTAAATAGGGAAAATGTGAATGATGATGATGGTGAAGAAGAAGAAGCATCATGACCAATATTGTCTTACATCCAACCTCTGAATAATAAACTATTGGCAATCTTCACCTACTCATTTTCAATCACGTAATATAATCACAATCATAACACACATAATGTAACAATCATAACCATTTTCAATCGGTTATTTGACAAAGCGCCATCAACTGGAAGCGACAAGGCTGGTATTTTCATCACCGTAGGCAACAGAATCGCAAACGCGCATAATGTGGCATATGTCATTGTTGCTCAAGTACTTGTCAATGTTTGCCATTATCAGGGGACCATATTCGAAAACCATTTTCTTGCACTACAAATACATAGATAGTTTAAACAAGTTCTCTTCCAAATGTTTTTATCAGATATGACATAAAAACAGGAAAATTCACTTACTTGCTTGACATGATCCTCCACGTTCTCACAAACCTTAAGAAGAGCCCTAATCACCTTTATCTACAAAATAGAACATTCGCCTTACTCAAAATAAGACCTAATAACTGTATAAAGTCAACATATTTAGGTTAATATATCTTTTGCATCAAACACAAACAAGCAATAAGGCAAGTATAAGTACAACCTTGGTCTCTGGGTCTTCAAGGTCGTCTTGCAACTTCTTAACAGCATTCCTACATGTGGAACAACTCTTTTCATCCGTCACCTGAGGAAAACCACATTTCAAAAAGAAAAAAACATAAGCAAACTCACAACAACATTAGAAGTTGAACATCTTATATGGAATTTCTTATCGTCTACCGACTTTGGTATTGTATATAAGGTTAGCCGACTTATTAAATCATAGAGTAGAAGTCAGCAACTCCCTACCAGATTAGTTCTTCACCTTCAATCATCAAAACCAAAGTCAATCCATACAGAGATCTATTCTAAGAATTGCAAAATAAAATACAAATAGCAGGAAAGGAGGCAACTTATCATATAATTATAAATAAACTCAAACAAAAGAAATATCAAATAAAGCATTTTAAGATCAATGGAATGCAAAAATTGCCTTTTCTATACATGTATTAACCAAGCAAAAGCTCATAAAAACGATATATATCCAGACTTATAAAGAGTCTACGCAAAAATGATAAACATTGTTGATAACTAGGGTCTTCACATATAAATGCAACTTACCTAATTAGGAATAAGTTAGGAAGTGCAAGAATAAGTTAGGAATGTATAGAGATCAACAATTAACATGATTTGTATTTTGTTCAAAATTGAATTAACATTTTCTGTTGAAAATTTTTTCTGAAAACATTGCAGAGTCAATAAAAGAATTTAATTTGAGAACAACATTTCAATGCATAAATTCCAGGATCACAACGCACTTTCATAAGCAAAGACAAGTATAGAACCAAAAACAAAAAAAGTTTCTACTTCATACCTGATTTTTATAAAAATTAAGGGCTTTACTAGAGCTGCTAGTTTCAGGGCACAGATTTGTGCTTCGGCAAAGGTTAGTCTCTGAGAAATACTCCTGAAGATAGGTAACGGTTGCGTGGATGTACTTCACAGACATCTCCTTACACTGCAACATTAAGAAAAGTATAAGCAGATACAATGAGCAATAATTTAATGTTGTTTGACTTTTAATAGAAATATTACTACCTTCTCCTGAGAATCTGAAGGCAAAACACTGCAAACATCATTGGAAATTGCCTCGATCTTATCAAGGAACATGGGTTCAGTCAAATATTTCTCAATTTTCCTTGAAACCTCAAGGCAGGACTGGCATACAAAATCCTGCGGGAATTTTCCATCTGAAAGAGCCACTCCTGAAGCAGTGTCCACTTCATATAATTTGGCAAAGACAGCTGCATTTAATTATCTCCTAAAAAATTAGCTTTGTCATAATGATCATCGAAATTCAGTGCTTAACAGGTATCACATTTCACAAGAAATATTTTGTTCGTAAAAAGAAAGCATTTTACCTGGATTCCTAAACACAATGACATTTCTAGAACTGGTGGGTACAAGTAAAATTAACAATGTTGTAAAGAAAAATCCTATGTTCACTTTCATCTTGTCCGGTACCTGAAACTTGCAACAAGATAACTAATTAAAAGCTGAATCTTTATTGTAAAATTGTACTCAACAATTTTTTAGTGGAAAAAACACGTATTATATAAATTTAATTGTACATAAATTCAAAAGAATCACAACCCACAAAAACTGCAGTGGTTAAAATAGAATATATATATATATTATAAATTTTTTCCTTCCCTTTGCTAATTACACGAGAACATTAGTCAAGTATCCCTCATACACTTCCCAGATTTTATGAACGAATTGAGTTAGTATTCGCTTTGTCTGTGGATTTCATTTCAAACAAACGAAGTTTTTCCGTGAAAGAAATTAAACCAGAACAACAAAAAGAGACCAATTCACCATTCAATTCATATCAATCACAACCTAAAGCATCATCCAATAAACCTGTTCAACATCCCCGAAACTATTTTGATGATTAAGAAAACAATTTCCATCAATGATCAAAATTAAGCAACAAATCAGCATAGAAAAGATAAAATTTGAATAGATTTGACGCAATCGAAGAATAATTTCATGAATTAGAAACGATCGAATTCACCGGAGGAAGGGATCAAACAAGGGCTGGAAGAACCGCTAAGAAAATGGTGTCCTCCGGAAAATTAGGGGAAAATAAAGGCGGCGCCTTTAAAAAGGGTAGGCGGTAGTTGGGCCAAAGCACCCCTATTTACCAACACTCGTAATTGGGCTTTCATCGTTCCTTACTTTCAAATGGGCTTAGAGCTCTTTCCTTTTTTAAAAGCCCAATGGGCCTATCTTGACGGGGATCCAAAAGTGGATGAAGGATCCACTTGCGAAGTCTAATGGGCTGCATGCATCACAACTGATCCATCGATCGCAGGCATTATAAAAAATGTAGCCCACACAGGGAGCCCCAGCATTATAGACCGTGGGGTAACGGTGGAGAAACCCGATGCGAGTTGAATTCGAGTTTTGTTGATCTCTAGTCTCGGCTCATTTAATTTCGAATTCAAGTCAAATTCGATTTACATTGATTCGTATTTATTAATACCTTTTTATCTCATAATTTATGCTAAAAATTAATTTATAACAAAAATTTCTTAACGTTGATATAATTATGTATAAAAGATAATTTAGTCATGTATAAATTCATTTAAATTTATTATCATATAATGGTATTTTATAATTTGGTTATATGTGTATACAAAAAATTAAGATAAATATGGTTAAAAAACTTATTCCATATATCAAGTATAAAATTTCGAATCGAGGCGAGTTAAGCTGGTATAAGTCTAGGCTCAACTCGTTTAATATCAAGTTAAACTACTAGCTGGATTTTTTCGAATTTAGCATTGAGTCAAATCAAGCAGTGAACAGCCCAACGGAGAAATATATTGTGCTCCTCAACAGTTAATTTCCTAATCTGCCGACTTGGAAAAATCTTCCTGGTCAAGTGACCAAATTCACCCACGTTTCTCCATTTTTCTGGACTACTTGATGAGAATTACAACCGTACTTCTAATTTGTCCCCATAGAAGGAAATGGCTTCCCAGCAGGAAAATTTTTCATAGTCAGCAAACCAGCAAACCATAGGAAACGGGTTTTCAATCTAAAATATAACTAGTCTTTTATAAAGATCTAAAAACTCATATTTATAAAAGACATCAATTATCTCACATAGAGATATAAAATTATTCGACAAATGATAAAATTACTTTTCTTAGTGTGCTTTTATTTATTAGGCAACAAGAGATAGGTGGGTTTTAACCGCATTTTACCGTCGTTAATTATGTTGACATTCATTTTGAAGTGAATGTAGTCGGTAAGAAAATTTGCGCCAAAAGAAGTTTGTCAGTGTCCAACAAAATAAAGTCAGTCTTTGGGTGCTGTGCAAGTCGGTCGATCAAATATCAGGCTTAATTTTCTTTTACGTTAGCTAGTGTTTTAAGAAAACTTTAAACACATTGCAATCGGCCAAAAATGATTGGGACGTGGACATGAGATACTTGCGATCTTACGATGAGCAGCCATTTGTCAATACCAATATAAACTATGGCAACAATTCTTCTATCTTGATTTGGATCAAGCTTCGTATGTGTGATGAGGACACACCACTGGTATGCCCTTTTTCTAGGTCTACGGCAAAGTTATCTATTTTTCAATGAGCACAAATATTTGCCAACTTCCACCGTTTCATAAAAATCGAGAAGAACATGGATCATACTTCTCCATTTTGTTCGGTCATATTTAACTATCGCCATGCATCTCTCACGTATTATTGAATAAAGATTAATGGATATCTAAAACAAATTATTGATGAAACAAAGATATTCCTTGCAGTAACGAAGAATTACCAAAGAACAGAAGCAATTTAATGCGTGGAACTCAATGGAATCTGTTCTACAAAAATCTCAAATCCTGCAGGAAAACTAAAGCATGAAAAAGAAGCTAAATGGAAAGACTCCAAACTATATTTTGATGTTAATTTTTACACGTTTCAATGTCAGCCGCAGTTTGATTCTCACTAAAGCCTCTAAATAGCATAAAACTGATGGCCTAGATTAGCTAGCCTTACCTATTTCGAAGCAGTCGTGTCAGCTGTTAATCATATTCCATCAGTTCTTTTTTGTCTTTGGAAGCTTCTTCTTTCTGTAATAATGCGATCCTCAATGCCATATCATTAGTTTGACATGGCTATAATCACCACCACCGTGAGCTGCAGAATAATTACATTCAAGCAAGGACTCATTCCATCAGTTTAAAGTCTCATTGCCCTCGACCATCCCGAGGCACATAAACTGTCCCATCTAGGGTTGGCACCACACTTGTGCTGTCATTTTCATTTCTTTGAACTTGTCTGGCCGGTGGTACACTCAAAAGAGGTCCACCAAAAAATATGGACTGTCCTGTATACATTAAGTTCTCTGCCGGCTCGATAGGTGCAGTTGCTGCATTTGAAGGTTCAGAAGCATTTGGGCGTCTTCCATAAGCACTTAATTCTGCAGCTCGGCTAATTGCGGCATGAGATTGTGGCCGCCTTGGAGGGATTCCAAGAGTCGTTTCAGCCCTAGCTGACACAGGAACAGATACATAACGACCAGCTTTTGGTCCCACACAACTGAAGTCTTCCTGTTCTCCCTAATAACTGAACTAATATGCTGGCCTGACATTATTTGTGAACTCAGATTATTCCTTTGCCTCAATTTATCATCAAAACCAGTATTAGAAGGTTGAAATAACATTTGGTTCCCAAGATTTGTGGTAGGAAGAGCTGGAAGAGCCGTCCGGAGAGGAAGAGATTGATCAGATATAAAACGTGGCAACTGACTTCGAGCAGAAGGACCGGATGGTTGCTCCAGGGGCAGAGGACTCAGTGATACAGAATCATGCAGATGGCCTGGGCTGCTGAAACTACTAACACTTTGAGTGCCTGTTTCATAGTCCTCCTTACTAGTTTGACTTGGTGGATATGAATTACCCAGACTGGAGAGCTTACAATCCTTCTTAATTTCCCTGCTTATCCCAAGGTCTGTGCTCATGCTGCTTCTACTGCTCGCAATATCATACGAACTCATGTCAGCATCAGGCCCCCGACGAGCATCTACAGGGCGGAGAACAGAAGATGATTCTCTGGCTTTTGCTGCAGCCCTCATAGCTTCATTAGAATCTAATTTGGCAAGTTTCCATGGGCTAATCCGAACAGGTCGTTTCTGCAGTTTGTTTCCCCTATCTGCAGATCCAGCTGCATCAGGGTCAATTGTGGAAGGTACACCAGCGGGATCAAGGTGTGGTATAACTTCATCCTGTTGAACTCTTTCAATCAGGAAAAAGGCACATACGTTGGTTTGTTAACGTATACTAGGCAACAAGATGTCAATGTTATTACCTGATAATCCACAAATACTCTTGGCGGTGTGCACCAGGCACCCTTGTACTGAAGACCCAAAGAGCTTCCACCACTAAGCCCAGTGGTTGCGGATCCACTGGGTGAAAGTGGAACATTAAGGTTATCCTCACCAACTGAAGCTGGAGGTGCTTCACTCATTGCACGAACAGCAACAATATACTCATATGTTGTTATTCCCTATAGAATACATTTTAGCATTATGAAAATAATTTTTCAAATAGTTTAACCAAGAATCCTATTTCATTTTCATTGATAAATAATCTCACCTTTCTTATCAAAATCATATGGAAAAAGAACAGCTCCCCCAGAGGCACACAAGCCAATAATGAAACTACAGAACAAACAATCTGCACAGAATAAATATATATCATTAACCTATATGATTGATGTATCCTTTATCCAATTTTGAAGAAAAATATAATCTAAGAACAAAAATAGATAACTCAATTATGCCAAAACTCTTTCACTGTTACGCCAACATTTCTACTAGCCATGACATTCACAATGATGCCCATAACATACTCAGCGAGATTAATCAAAAGAAATGAAACACTTCAGCAAATAACATACCACTACGGCAATAAATGGAGCACGAGAAAATCCATTTCCAAGCTTGTCAACTATTTGCTCCTCCATATGCCTTCTGTCAACAAAGCAGCGGACTAAAACAGCGATACCCACTCCACATTCCATGACCAACTACATAAAGATACAATCAGAGAAATGTAAACTTCTCAAAACTATCAATAGTAAAAGAAAATCAAATTCCTACCCAAATGAGACTTGTGGCCATCAGAGAGATGAATGTGACATAATTTTTTCGGCCTACACAGTTATTGAGCCACTGCATGAGAAACAATCACATATGCAGACTGAATAAAAAGCGCATAAGATCAAAGACTTTTGAACCAAAAGAAAAAAAAAAGAAGGAACACTATGATACCCGACAATGATGATCAAATCCGTCCACACATTTATCACAACATCTACAGTGTTTACTGTATTTTCTCACCTGCATCAAAGGAAAGTAGCTTCAGGAATAATGGCTCGTACCAGACTAAACATTCCTCATAGAATTAAGAACATCAAATTTTCCTCATTCCTCAATTTGCTGCCATTAAACTAAGAACAAATATGAAAAATGACATAACAGTTTCATCTCAATACTCCAAAAAGCTGGTATAAAACAAGAAATCTACAGAAATCCAACTAGTCGCACCCACATAATTTAGTTTATGACATGAGCCTATTCTCTTGATTAAAAAAGTCTCAAACAGTTCATGTTCAGGAAACCATTTGCCGAAAATATTATGAGGATAAGTAGACGAATTTTTTCTTAGTTAGTAACCAGAACCTACTTTATGAAACGTACATCAGACTCAATTCAGAGCATTAAACGCTGGGTCAAAATATTGTTTGACAATTTATTTTGCATGAAAGCAACAATCTTGTGCAATCAATAGCAAAATGCATACAAGTAAACATAATCCCCATACCTCAGCGTTACACAAGGTGCAATACAGGGCATCTAGCTCCGGCTGCTCAGACATGGGTTCATGCCTGCACCAATCTTCTTTGACAAATAATGCACAAATGATACCCCCACTATTCAGGCAATGAGATGATTTTTTCTCCACAGAGACTTCTGATGCGGCTTTGCTTCTTCCATGATCAAGCGAAGGCGCGTTTGCAGAGTTACCGGCTCCAGAACTTCTAGAGACTGATGAAGGAGACATACGAATAACAGCTTCTCCCACGTCAGCTGCTCCATAAGAGCCTTCCAAATCAGCATTATTATTTGGTTTTCTCGATAAGGAGCCTCCAAATTTATCCATAATCCCAGGATCAGCTGGATTGATGGCAGTACAACGTACATAGAGAATAAAAACAGCAAGTACCTGTGAAAGCAATAGGAAGAATTGGTGAGGTGAACACACAGCACATCGTAGGAAATAAATTTGACGGCAAACAACAATGCATACTCACCACAGGTGTGTAGATGCCAAATGCGGCATACTTCAATATATGCCCTCCAATAAATGGTGCAAAAAAATTATAGAACGCAACAACTAACAAGAAGAAGACAGTTATGGCAACCACCTGCAAAAACAATAGAACATTTTAAATAAATATAAAAATCAGGACAAATAAGATAACGAAACCTTGGGAAAATATTTTATGCCATTGCAACAGAAAACAAGTAAGGATTATATGCTACAAAAACTCATTTACAGCTTTCAATCCCTTAGGACATATCAACAGTTTCCCCAGGAAAACGGAACTATCCCTAACTTTACAGAAAGAGCTTTCACAGTGCACGATTCATGCATTCAAACAACCTTCCCAGTTCAAACAGGTCATTTTAATGCCAAGCACAACCATAAGCAATAAGCCACAACATTGAACAAGAGATAGAAATAAAAATATAAGAAACCCCTGAACAAGCATTCGGTATAAATCCTAAATGTTTCCCTTCACTACCATCCTTCACCTCAATTAACAAATCCTAATACTACAGTAGAAGCACAATCAACATATGGCCTCAACAGAACAACAATAGCCACCAACCCTATCACCATAACCTTCATAATATCCAACAAGACCACACCACAAATTCGCATAAAGCAAAAAAGAAATGAAAACTTATAAAAAATTTTAAATTAAAACAAAACAAAACAAAACCGAAAACACCAAATTCCACAATACCAACAAAACACAAATCAACAGAAAAATCAAGTATTCATTTCCAGTCAAACGGAGGCTACAGACCTGAAAAGTGTGGGCAGGGAGCTGCCAACCATGCTTCCTCACCATCTCCACTACTCAACAGAAAGCTCTGTAAGCAGAGTAAAAAGTTCAAACAAATCTGAGACAAAACGGTCCAGATCACCCTCCCATCCCTCCACCACCCCTACCTACGGTCGAAGACGCCGACCAGTGAGAGAGGTCAAAAAAGAAAACTCAAAAATGTGAGAACATTCCATGAAAAACTAGGAGTAGGGTGTTAGAATGGGGGGCAGAAAATGGAGAGACTAAACTGGAGAAGGAATTGGAAGGTCTTCCATTGTTCCGATCCCCGAGTCGTTGACAAACGAGCTGGGGTTTGTGGAGAAGACGAAAGCTGGCGAAGAAGAAGATCAAACCAACAAAGATTGGATTCAATGCTATTCATAAGTAGTGGCAGGTGGGAGTACGGGCCCCACCGATCTTTTTATGTTATTATTTTATTTTATTTTATTATTATTATTATTATTATTATTATTAATTATACAACAAATATATAAGATGTACGCATTTGTCTTCTTTTTCGTAAATGAACCGCGAGTTCGTTACTTGGGTTATCTCCTCGTTCGACCGGGTAAAAATTCGGTCTGGGCCATATTAGTTTCACAGTAACAATATATTATTAAAAGATAAAATTATAATCAGCATTATTATGACCGGCCCTTATTTGATGTAAGGTCCAATCAACATTAAGATGTTTATAAGTAATAACATTCATTAATTGTTAAGTTTCTAAAATTACTATTGAAGATAATTAATAAGAGTTAAATGTTATTTGCTAATTGGGTCTTACAACATATAAAGAAAGTTGTAACAACATACAAAATTGTTAGGCTTTAAAGTAAATCATTACTCTAAACAATTTGCTTGAGACAGAAGCTTAACTTGGTTAAAAAGAGTAACCGTAGAAGATGATGCAATGAGCAGAAAGAAACCAGATTCCAAAAACAAAGTAACCCTATGGACCAGAGAAAATGTATCATGAGAAATCAAACTTACAACTTAAAGTGACAATTGTTTATGCAAGAAGTCGTCCATTGAAGTAATTAAGTGTTGTTTAGTATGAAAGCTGTTGTTAGTGTAGTACAATCTACAAGTTAACAACAACTAAATGATGAAGATCAACATATTCAGAAATTCTGAATTCATTGGACTTTTCTGGGCCAGATTAGCTTTCTGCTTTATTGGCCAATAACATAAAGCAGTGTCTCTTCCCTTTTGTAATGTCGTCAACCAACTACAGTGACACTGCCTTTTCTTGTATGCCACAGTTTCCGCGGACAGGCTGTTCTAAACTCGGTCATGGCTGGCTGTAAGATGAAACAAGCATTTGTCGTTTTTTTTTAAGATTTATATATATACTTTTTGTATTTTATTTTTATTATATTTTAGGAATATTCTTATTATGATTTTATTATTAGATGTTTGTATATATTAGGCTAATCATATTACAAGAGGAATTTGTTATGATGAATTGATTCCGCTGTATACCTTTTATCTGTTTAGGTTTTTTCTTTGATTTTGATTTTTAATTTTAAGAGTAATCATAATTTAGATCATCCTTTTTTCCCATCTTGCATCAATTAGTGAAGATGACATTGTCGCCGTCCTTGATATCTGCCAACGACCAGTGCCCTTTCCTCTTGCCACAGCAATCGTGAAGAAACAAAAAAACGAGGCCTGCATCATGAGCCCACCGTCCATCCTTATAAGGAATTGATGCAAAATTGCAAAGGGGGGTATATCTAATTCAGTGACAGGTATAGATTGCCGTCGCGATATTCGTATCCAATGCGAATCTGAAAATTCAAACCCGAATCCAAAGATTCTAGCGGTCTTATGCAAAATTCAAACCACCCCCCACCCTCTGTCACCCGCCTGGATGCAAGGGGCGGGAGGGGGTGGATCTAAGGTGGCGGGGGGCTGTCTGGCCAAGGAGGGGGCCGCCACCGAAGGGGCAATGGCTTGGGGCAGTCCAGGGATACCGACGGGCGGGCTGCGGCGATGGTCAGTCAGATGGGCCGCAGCGGGGATCGGCCAGACGGATACGGGCAGGCGATGAGGGTGTTGGGGGGGGTTTGGGGAGGGTGCACCGGGCCGTTGGATTGCAATCCAACGGCCCAGATTTATAGCACACCGTAGTCATAATTATATATATATATATGTATTTAATAATAAAACCCTACTAAAAATGTTTTCAAAATACCTTAAAAATAAAATGCTAAAAATACATATAAATCGACGACGATGATGACAAAGTCCTGGGCGGCAAGGTAAGGATGACCAACTCGAACCAGTCCTGTATTTTGCATTGACATAATGCAAGTATCTGTGATTCTGTTGTAAGGCTTGCCTAAAATCGTCGACAGCAAACAGGAAAGAAATTCTATGAGCATCCCCCTCCCCTCATTATACAATTCTCAAAAGAAGGGTATCCTCAGATTTAATATCAGCATCATTCATAAATGTAAATGAATTCAATGAGAAAATGGTTGGTTGGCATAGGCAAACTACACCACAAGAATGGTAATAAAGAAATTCTCTGTAATGAAATTGACCAAAGTTCACCAATTAAACATTATTAGAAAGTTTATGATGCGATCAATTCACAAATTAACTTGACAATTGCCATAGGCATACATATACATACACCAAGTTCTATCCAACAGTCAAATGCCTTCAACCTCCATTTCATCTTCACTACTGCTGTAGCTTTTATCATCCTCGATTTCGCTCTCATCTTCTTCTTCTTCTTCTTCTACTTGTGGACCTTGGATGTCTTCTGGCTTAGCATACCTAGCACAATGCTCTACAAGGAGAAGCAATTAAGGACAACATTAAAGAATGTACAACACCTCCCCCGCCTAACCCGCTTTACAACAAACAAAAAAGAAAGAAAAAGAAAAAAAGTCTACCTTTAACACTTTGTTCATACGATGAACTGTCTCTCACCATCAAAGATGCAGCTTCCCCGTTCAAAGGGTCAGAAGGGTTTGGATAAAGCAAAAGCTGAGGAAGAAAAACTTCAAATATGTTGACAAGATCTGCTCCAAGAGAGAACATTACAAAGTGCTCAAATAGCAATGAAGTAATATAACACAACTTAAAAATACATATATATCTTAGGCAACAGAAAATAAGCTTGGCAAAATTTGCGCACGAAGAAGGGGAATGCAAATAGACAGAAAGCAGAACACATGAGAAGTATGAGTACAAGGCCATTATATCATTGTGTAGGGCAACAAGTAAACTGTCTTCAGCATATGCTCCTACAACAATTACAAAAAGATAAATCTAACACTTGACTAGCTACTTATCAGTGTTTACCAAACATGGGACTCCATGTCTGATTGATTACATTGAGGCAAACTGAACCAGAACTGCACCAAGAAAATAAATAAGGCGGGTTATTTATAGCAAGTCAATGAATTTCAGATTTTTTTGGTTTGCAAAAACAGGCTGAGTATGTTAACATCTCATCAATGTTAGGATGGTATATCCTATTCACAAATCCAATGGAGGGAGATTTGTATGGATAAGCCTCTGGCAGCTCCACCCTTACTCTCCACACTCCGGCTTCATATAAACCTGCATACATTATATCAAACAAATCTTTAGACAAAATGATCTTTGAACACCAAGATTCAAAGAGAGCGATAGAGAAGTGCCACAAAAGTATAACTCTCAGCAGGGACCTTGAACTCGACATAGAATTCGCTTATCGAGTCATTCACCGTCTCCACCTTATAATCTGCCATCATTCTACAAAATTAAAAACCAGTAAGATGCTAAGATCCGCACCGACTATACAAGAACAAATATTTAAATAAAATGCTAAACACATGATAAATAATGAAGGCGTTTAAGTATACTCACAATTTCATAACATCCATGTCTCTTCTCTTGCTTGGTGATGACATATTCACACCCCTTGTTATTAAAAGAACACACAAAACTTCATGATATCAATCTCAAATTTTAAATGAAATTGATGAACTAGGAGGGAAAAAACATCAGTCTCAAATCTATCTTTGATACTGACGTATTGCATCGAGACAAAAACAAAATCCATGTATCCTTCTTTCTAGACTAGAATCTTTTGATAGAAAAAGAAAGCCTCCTCCTGTGAATCACCACAACTACTCACACATCTGAACTTTTAACTAAAGTCTATTGATTATCTGTACTAAAAGAATCTCGTACTCAACAATTCAAACAGATTTGATGCTCAACTACGAAAAAAGGGTATCCGTCCTTCCAGACTAAAATCAATTGATTAGATGGTTAAAAAAAACAGCAGCCTCTTGATAATCACCCTAACTATCATTAAGTCTTTTTGATAGTAAAAAAACATAGTCAGCACATCAACCATATTTGATGCGTAATTAGGCAAAAACAAGATCTGGGTATAGACTTCAAATTCAATCAACATCAAACACTGCCCCATATCATTATGGACCTTAGGTACATCTCAAATTGACCGGTCATTTTAAGAGACTTACAACCCATCGTATAACACTCACCAACCAACCAACCAATTTCAATTCTGAAACAGGACTACCAAGTTCAATTCCGAAGTGGAACTAAGACCTGAAACACTACAACTTCATGTCCCACCACCCTGGTGCCCTCTACTCCTACTCTAGGAAGCTTTCACTCCTGTCCTACAGACTGTTTTTCTTCCAGGCACCGGGTAGCCCTCTCCTAGCCATTTACTAGGTCGCTACTACCCGGAAGGTTTAAGTGAAGACGTGAGCTGACTGATATCACATGCTATCGGCTTGGGTACATCTTAAAATTACCAGTAATTTTAATAGACTTATAACCCATCTCATATAGCACATGTAGCATTCGCCAACCAATCTCAATCCGGAAGTGGGACTAAGACCGGAAATACTACAACCCCATGCCCATACCACAGGATTGTAACTCATCGGCAATCATCGCAACTATTTAGACCAGTCAAAAACACCTCTGCAGTAGCCTATCCACTTATTTCACTTAAACGAAGAACTTCATAGTCAACAACACAACAAGATTTCATGCTAAACTAGATTAAGAAAAGAAAAACATAGGAGCAAGGAGATGCTGATGATACCGCAGCAAGTAAGATGAGAATCCGACAAAGGATTCAAATGTAAACGGGACAGCTCTTGCCGGCTGGGTTGTGGATTGGAAGGAGAAGGGAAAGAGCCGTGAAGGAGATGAGAAGGGTAGGGGAGGGAGTTGAATACATACATACATACATACATATTACACACGCAGTGGGTGGTTATTGAGGTGGAGTGGGGGCACAGACGTGCGACCCTTTGGCCAGTTTGCCGGGAGCGACGATAAGTTTAGTTTCGTGTCAGCGGCGGCGAAATTAAAAAGATAAATTTAATATTTAAAATAAAATAAAGAAAATAAAGTTATAAAATGAACAAATTTGGATCTTATTTCTTTGTATTATTTTAAACTATTTAGTTCAAAACTAATTTTACATGAAATTAAAAAGAGAAATTTAATAAACAAAATAAATTAAAAAAGAAAGCAAAGTTATAAAATGAATACATTTGGATGTTATTTAATTTGTATTAATTTAAAGTATTTAGTTCAAAGTTAATTTGAGGTGAAATTGTAATTTTATGAGTAGAGCACCAATAATATGTAATATGTCATGATGTTCATCCATGGGTGTATAAATTGCGTAAGTAAAGGTAAATTGATACATTTTGTTTGGTTCATTGCACAAAAATGGCCAATAAGATGATGTCAATCAATCTCATTAAAAGAGTGGGAGACTAAGATGTGAGGGCCATCAAAGTTTCCAAAAAAATTATTCGAACACTGATTGGAGTGGCCATAGAGAAAGAAAAAGTTGACCATATTTACTTGTTATTATTATAGTTCGCCACTTTTTACCATTTTTTATTATTAATATTAAATATACAATTATATTATCTATTTGATTTAATAAATATAACAAACTTTACCTGTAGGCAGTGTTGCCAAAGGGTTGAGTTCAATTTGGGTTTTACATGAATCCGACCCTAACTTGATATGATAAATCTGGATCCAAACCAAACCGAAATCTATAAGAAATATTACATATATTTATATAAAAATATGCAAAATTTTAAACATTCATATTTATTATTAAAATATTATATATTTTAGAAATTATTTTATATATTTACAAAATTATATAAAGAAAAATTAGAATTCAAACTAAAAAATTAAAGATTTTTAGGTTTAGAGTTATCTCATATCTTGGACCCCCGATCCGATATAAAGCGGATACTAGTAAGAACCCAAAATCTTAGTCTCAAAGCCAATATGATCGAATATGAACATAATCACATTAACATCTTTAACTCTAATAAAGCCAATTTAATAGTTAGTTCAGCTTGTTTTGCCTAGTGGGAAAGCCGAGTTTTAGTTCAATAAGAGTGAGCTAGTTTAGATCATTGCATGACCTGAGGATTTATTTTTGAAAATAATGGGATGGAGAACCTTAGCAGAGGGAAAATATATTTTTAAACATAAAATGAATAATTTTTTAAAAAGAAAAATCAAGTTAGTAGGGGAGATGGCAGCGAGGGACTGGGCGGCGAAGGGGCAAGCAGTGAGAGGATTGGGCGATAGGTGCAGAGGGGACTAGGTGAGCAAGGGGGCAGGCGGCAAGGGATTGGGCGGGTGAGGAGAGAGCGGCAAAGGACTGGTCGGGCTGCAAGGGAGTGAGTTTTGAGTGAGAGGGAGGGGGGAAAATAAAAAAAAGGTAATTTAAGTAATAATAATTAATTTATTTTTAATTTAAGTTAATAATAATAAAATAAAATTTTAAAATATAAAATAAAATATAATAAAATATATAACTAAGAATAATTTAATAACACGTTATAAAACGATGCGAACCACCAGAGACTTTCACTGAGTCAAGAGAACCAACTTTTATCCTATTCTTAATAATCCTGTTCAATGATTCCCTCCAAAAGCGGCCGCTGGTTCCTGATCATTGTGCTGGTTGGAAGGCACAGCCAATTTTGCGAGGTGGGTAGTGGTGCTTTTGTTTTCCAGTTTCGAATACAGTGCTCGGTTGTCCGTGTTGTCTGGATTGCACCAGTTTTTACTCCTTGCAAGCAGTTGTTCGGTGAAAGTTTTGAGTTCTTGCTTTCCTTTCTCTTCCCCACTCCCATGGAAGGTGTTTTAAGTTCTCTTTTCTTCTCTGTTTCATGGAGAATCTCCCTATGTTGCTCTGCAGTCCTGAATTTGCTCTGCAAACTTCACTTTGTGGAAGCTGGTTGGTATTATCTGGGAGTTCCCCAGAAAGATTTTTGCGTTGTTCTCCTCGTGTGTAGAGTGTGACGTCAGTTACTCTGTTTGTGGAAGACTGACTGCTGAGGGTGGTCTGATGCTCTTCTGTTTTGTGCTTGTGAGGAGGGTGTAATAAGTGGCAAAGCTCTCTCTCAAGTTTGTGAATTTCAAATGGCTTCGGTTACTGACGATGAAGAGAGTAATGAAGGAAACATGTGGGTATTGGATCAGAAGCGTGATCAGCCTATGGAAGAGAGGCTGTGAGACTCAAGAACATGTACAGAGAAGAGGTACCAGCTACTCTCTTCGTACGAATCCTACAATTATTTTTGTACTATTGTTCACTGTCGATAGTAAAACAAGGCACCCGTTAACATCTACAGATGAAGGCTTCACTGTTTCTCAGCAACAAATATTCTGTCTCTTTATACTGTTTCGGAAAATTGATTATAGAAAGATCTTTTATATATGTGCTTACTTTTGCCTTGATTTTAAGATATTTTTCTCCCTTTTCCTTCAAAACTGGTAGATCAAATGAAATTTTAACCGTTTAGCTTTGTTAGCAGGAAGAATAATTTACACGAGTCTTGATGCATCTATGCACATACTTGAGATCTATGTTTTTCTGCAGAAATTTTCGTCGTTATTGCTATTACGACTCGCATTTCAGAGTCTTGGTGTTGTTTATGGTGACTTGGGGACTTCTCCATTGTTTGTTTTTTACAACACCTTCCCAGATAATAAAGAGGAGCAGGAGGATATAATTGGTGCTCTTTCACTAATTATATATTCACTAACTCTTGTCCCTCTTCTGAAGTATGTTTTTGTGCTGTTTTGAGCCAATGATAATGGGCAAGCTGATGAAACTGCTTTCTGATCTAAAATTTTCAACTTTTGTTTTGGTGCTTCATCTATGGAATGAGATGTAAGATGCTTCGTTGTATGGCCTTTCTTATTAGATTTATTGAAATATAACGGTCTACTGCAATTGGTTCACTGTTTATTCAGGTAGTTAAGATTGTTTGCCGAATTGTAATTTAATTAATTAATAAGCATATTTTCATATATCTGAAATGACAAGAAATTTATATTTTGCTTATGGTTAATTCAGAAATATAGTATTTGTTTTATTTTCATGATAAGAATCTAAATAACTACATGCATTTTGAGTTATTCCTTCAAAAAGCGGGCAATAAGTATGATGTTGGTCTGTTCTTCAATTGTTAGCATAGTTTTCTCAAATCTTCTTCACTTAATTTTCAGGAGGCACTTTTAGACCTCTATTCATTACTCCGTCGCCACGCGAAAATAAACACCATACCAAATCAGCATCAGACAGACGTACAGCTGACTACCTATAGTCGAAATTTTTTTGATGGCCATGCTGTTGCTGCCAGAACCAGGAGATGCTTGGAAAGAAAAAATTACAGGAAAAATGCCTTACTTATTCTTGTTCTAGTTGGCACATGCATGGTCATAGGTGATGGCATTTTAACACCAGCCATATCAGGTTTACTTGAACTTCCTTGCTGGTTATTGATTTCTGGTTTTCTCTGTCTTTGATGCCACTTCTGGCAGAAAAATAATTTCATGTACATCATTTGACCTAGAAATCAATTCATCAGGCAATCTACTGTTCATTTTGATGGGAAATGTTTGTAAAAACAGCATTTTCAAAAGTCTATCGCTGCTGTCATTTGTAAAGCAATCAGTTTATGGAATAGAAACCATTATTTGTCTCATTTTTTGCCGACGCACAAAAGAGCATCCCGTTGACAAGTGTGCAAAGATGGTTCTCATTACAATTCTGTAGCGGATGCTGATCTAGATTTACATATTTTCTCTAAACCTAACTGCACATTTTACTTGATCAGTTCTCTCTGCTTCTGGTGGGATCAAGGTGGATCACCCAAAAATGAGTGATGGTTAGTTGGCACATTTTTGTACTAGAAGTATTATACACTTAATTTACTGACACAATTGTTACTAATTTTATGATATCAACTTCTCAGATGTGGTTGTGTTGGTCGCCCTTGTCATTTTGATTGGGCTATTTAGTATGCAACGGGTTGGCACCGGCAAAGTAGGATGGCTTTTTGCTCCTGTAGTGCTTATTTGGTTTCTGTTGACTGGAGCTGTAGGTGCTGTTAATATATGGAAACATGACAGTTCAGTTTTAAAGGCTTTCTCCCCAGTTTATATTTATCGATACCTGCATCGAGGTGGTAAGGATAGATGAACTTCACTTGGAGGGATTATACTTAACATGAATTTCCTGGAACTTTGATGGTCTTCGTTAATTGTCAGGTACGGAGGCGCTATTTGCTGATCTATCTCATTTTCCTGTGTCAGCAGTTCAGGTGCATTAGTTTCAGAGTTCTATCTTATATCTTGTTAAATAGTTGACCTTCAGTTAGTAGCATCCCAGCCATATGAGAGCATTTTGCCATGGTTGTTCTCATCGGGCAGGAGCTTGATCATGGTTGTTCTCATCGAACTTTGATTACTTCATCTTGAATTGGCACCATTACAGCTTTCATGATCGATTTTTCAAAACTTACTTTTCAAAAATATGAACTGATGGCTTCACTTCTGATGACATGTACCATACATGAACCTTTCCTAAGATCTACCATTTACTTTTAAGCTTTGTGTCTCTGGTGTCTTCCGTTTTCCTCGGGTCTGTTAGTGTTTGTCAAAATCTTGTTTGGATCAAACATCGACCTACATGCTAAATCATTCATCTATATTTCTGTTTCCATGTTTTCAGCTAGCTTTTACAGTTGTGGTGTTCCCTTGTCTTCTATTGGCATACTCAGGTCAGGCATCATATCTTATGACCCACAAGCAACACGTACGCGATGCTTTTTATGGCTATATACCTGGTAAAACATTCTTTATGTATTTGTCATTCACCAAATTTATGTTACTTTCCATACATTTCATTATTTTACTGCTGCTCATGACCTGTATTCCCCGGTTTCTCTGTAGACGGCATGTACTGGCTAATGTTTGTGGTCGCAACAAGGGCTGCAGTTGTTGCGAGCCAGGCCACTATTTCGACAACTTATTCAATAATTAAGCAAGCACTTGCTGTTGGCTGTTTTCCCAGGGTCAAGGTTGTTCACACATCCAAAAAGTTCCTTGGTCAGATTTTTATGCCTAACATCAACTGGATTCTCATGGTTCTCTGCATCATTGTAACGATTGGTTTTGGAAATATCAGTCAGATTGGTCATGCCTATGCTGAGAACTGCATTTTAATTATCTGTCTTTTTATTCTCTTGATACATGTTTTTTCTTGTTCTTTATCCTGATTATCGCGCTTCTGAACATTGCAATTCACGAATATCCCTCGTTTTTTGCATTGTATAAGCTCATAGCTTGACAGTTTGTGGATGCAAAAAATTGGTCTGCATAACTTTTTTGTGGCATGTATGACAGGAACTGCAGTGGTGATAGTTATGCTCGAGACTACCTTCTTGATGATCCTAGTCATGCTGCTAGTTTGGAGAAGTCATTGGATCCTTGTTCTTGTTTTCACTGACCCATCTTTGCCTGTTGAGCTCACCAACTTCTCTGCTGTGCTTTTCAAGATGGACCGGGGCGGATGGGTTCCCCTCGTGATTGCGGGTGCGTTCCTTGTCATCATGTATGTCTAGCACTACGGAACTGTTAAAAGATATGAATTTGAGATGGATAGCAAGGTTTCCATAGCTTGGATTCTTGGTCTTGGCCCTTCTCTTGGCCTGGTCAGTGTACCAGGCATTGGCCTTGTGTACACAGAGCTAGCAAGTGGGTGAGTCCCACATATATTCTCCCACCTCATCACCAACCTCCCCGCAATCCATTCAGTTGTAGTCTTTGTGTCCGTGAAGAACTTGCCAGTCTACACTGTCCCAATTGAAGAACGGTACTTAGTGAAGCGAATCGGCCCATAGAACTTCCACATGTTCAGATACGTTGCAAGGTATGGCTATAAGGACTTACACAAGAAAGATGAAAATTTTGAAAAAATGCTGTTTAATAGTCTCCTTGTGTTTGTTCCGTTGGAGATGATGGAAGGCTGTTCTGATTCGGATGGGTACAGTATCTCCGGGGAGCAAAATGAAAGATCGAATGCAAACACGGGTTCATCATCGATTATGGATTTGAATAAGTCATCTTGCAATGATTCAATAGTTCCGGTCAGGTCGCCATTTCAATCAAACAGTGTGGTAACATCTTTAGGCCAGACCAGTAGCCAAACAGAGAGGAATGAACTGGAGTACCTGAGCAGCTGCAGGGATGCAGGGGTTCAAATTCTTGGGAACACGGTGATAAGAGCGAAAAGAGAATCATCGTTTGTGAAGAAGGTAACAGTGGACTACATATATGCGTTTTTGAGAAAAATCTGCCGGGAGAACAGTGTGATTTTCAATGTTCCCACGAAAGCCTACTAAATGTTGGGCAGATATTCTATGTATAGCTTTTTTCTTGATAAATCCAGTTTGCGAGCAAACTGTTTAAGCTCCTGCATGTGGTAAGCAATCTTATGTTGGTGTAATTTTGCATATCCTTGTGCCATGCAAAAACATCCAGAGTGTCAGATAAGCAATGTTCATTATAGCGGTGTCAAGGCCTCCATTAATCTTTTCCTGAATGCAAGACAGGTTAAATTTGTTAGTCACTCCGATAGTCATGATAACCATAGAAGAAAAACATCGATAACTTGACAGTGAACAAGTTAACATCACTTTTTGGTAGTTTCATCACAAATATCATCACAATTCACGGACCACAAGTCGGCTCTCTTCCCCAACACAATTCACAGAGTTACTGTTATGCTACATACTCCAGGGCGGCTAAAGCTTACACCATCAACTATCCGGTGCCCCTGTTGGGCTTTGCTGACCTTGAGACTGCTGGTCATGTGCTTGAGGCTGTTGCCAAGCTGCCATGTAGGTGACGGGACGATGCTGCTGAGCAGCATACATAGCTGCTGGCGATGCTGCCTGATCCACCGGCTTCCCAACAATCATCCCAGCCGACCCAGGTTGTGTCGGAACATAATAATACGGAATTGCTTCCGGTGGAGCTCCAACAGCCGGGATTGCAGCTCTTGCGATTCCTAAACCTTCTTCTTTCAGTTCATCTCTAGGAACAATATCCACCAGGAAATCAAATATATCCGTTCTTGTAATGGCTGCAGCAATATCATTCTTTTGCAGGGTCCTCCTTTTGTTCTCCTCGGTCTGAATCCACGCCCTTAGAGTCAATTCCAGGATGAACATTTCGCATGCCTTGGCGAAGATCACTGGCGCCTCGGCCGAGATCATTCGAACATCCTCGTCGGCTTTCATGATCTTTTTAATCCGGGCTAGAGGGAGGCTGTGATTCCTGAAGTCCGTAATTTGTTCTACTTCTTGAATTTGAGTAGCCCAAAACTCTTGGAGCTGCTGGTGGTGCTGTTGATGATGTTGTTGACTGTGGAGATGTTGCACCTGTTGGTATGCGAGTTGATGCTGTCCTGCCAAAGAGAGCTGCGCAGGCGAAGGAATACCTCCGACTAGAGGAGCAGCCCCAGTGGCCACCATTGAGGCAGGTTGATAGGCATATGCAATTTGTGGAGTAGTTACGCCAATGGCTGCTTGCTGCTGTTGGCTAGATTGTTCCATACTAATAATTGTTGCCCAATAAATCAGTTCCTGCTCAGCACACAACTTTGCATAATTTTTTAGCTAAGAAAAAGAACAAACACTCACATCAATAGCTCAATAATCATGGATATTAAAACCAATCTCATTTTCATGGCACAGTTTATAAATATAAAGGGACAATATGAATCTGCCATGATAAACCACCAGTAGTGATCTGATTTGCGTGAAACACAATAATCTAAAAGCACTAAAGATCCATTGTGCACGTCAAAATAAAACGCGCGAAATCTCGCTTGCATGGATTACAATTGAAACAATCTATCTTTCTACCGAAGAGTCAATTTTTTCTAACAACAGAAACAAGTCCTTTGCCAAGCTTTATAACACAGATCCTCATTTCATATAAAAAAAAGCCAACATCTATGTAAAGCATATCCTTTTCTCGCAAAAGATGAGTCTTTCGTTCCATATTGATATACATATTCTACCGCATCAAAACCAAGCCTCCCCCCATACAAACGAAGCTCAAAAAGCCTCATCTTTTGATCAAAAGAAGCGGAGAAAAAACCACCCGGAGTTTAGAGAGAGGGGAGGGAGGGAGGAGACATGGGTACCTCATGGACGGCGGGGATCGTGGGAGGGAGAGATCGAAGGGCGGAGGCGGAGGCGGAGGCGGTGCCGGCGGCGGTGGAGGCGGAGACGGGTGGCGAGGCCTACGCGACCACCGGCGGGACGGTCGTCTACTTTCGGTCTTCTGTGGGGCCCGCACTCCAACACGTGTTACCGGCCAACCTCTCCCCAACTCAGTGGCCCGTGTGACAGCGACAATACTTATCTTTTCCTTTTTTTAAAAAAAAAACTTATTAACTGTTTTTTATTCCAAACTACTTATCAAAGGTTAATATAAATGTTACCATGTTTGATTTGTTTGATAGACTTTATTTCAGAATTTAGATTTCATATCAAATTATCGAGAGAAATAAAATAAATAAATGAAATAGCGGAAGCGTACCTGAAGCCATAAAAAAATCAGAGTCTTGATCACTTAGGTTTTGGATCTTCCAAATTCAAAACTAATTTTCTAAACCAAAGTTCTGGACAATGGGATACCAGAACGAAAACCCGAATATGAATTCAGGGACCATAACACTCCATATTTATAGCACTTAGTTCCATAAATTCAATTCCACCCATTACGAAAGAGAATTTATGAAAAGGTATCTACACATTAAATTCCACACTTTTCTCATTAAATTCCACACTTTAATTTATGGCTCATAACCCTTAACTTTAGTAGATCAATTTAATTTAGCCAACTTTATATAATAACATATGATATAATTCCTGATTCATGTATATATTTATGTCCAATTTCCAACATTGTTAGGTTCAAAATATGTATAAATAAGTTCATGTAAATTTAAATCGATTGTTCTTGACAAGGTGATTATAGACTTTTTTTCCCAAAGCAAGGTCACTGTACTAGACCTCTTTCTTTTTTTTTTTGAAAGCACACTTCAACATTTGTTCATACAGAAGATGCTATTAAACAGTACAATGTTGTAGGTGAGTCACCGCCAATCCGGTTACAATTTCACTTCACGTATAATTATGTCATCATAGCAAAGAATAACATAATTTAAACTAATGAATTATTTAAATAATTTATCAATTTACACTTATTCTTTGTCATGGGAATAATAGATTAATTATAATAAATGTTTAAATTATTGTTGAATACTTAGGACAAATCAATAGATATAATTATATTTATTTTTTACTGAATTAATAAGTTATCGTATGTCTGACAATTCTAACTACTTTATATGGTTGATGAGACATAAACTAAATTATTAATTTATGAGTTAGAATATGAGATAGTTTGTATGTTAGTATATTTTAATCATTTGAAGAATTATCATTGGTTTACCTCCATTTTAATATTTTGTTCGTTATATATATATAACTAATTATTAATTTATGGGTTGATAAATATTAACATCATTACAAGTCCAAGTAGTTGTTGGCACATTTTAATTTTTCCTAATAATGATTAATGATTTGGTGTGGTCATATAAATTTAGCTCGTGTCAATTAATTAAATATAAAATTATTATTATTCACTTATAAGTAATTAACCAAATGATTCACTAATTATTGTGGAATATATTTTATTGTTGGTTTTTTTATATACCTAGTTAAATGCTGCATATCAAATTATTTTATGCATTAGATTAAGAAATTGTACATGTTAACGTATAGATTATTTGTGACTTCTAGATTAGGATTCTCGTTGCGATTATGGTGTCTCATCAAACTTTTAGGTCCGTATAATTACTTAAAATATTGTATACCCTAATTGGCTTAAGTTCAAATTTGACCACAATGTGCCGAGTACGACAAGAGTCAAAGAATTAATTCGGTCTGACACGAGATAACACCCTTAAAATTTTTTAAAAGATGAAAACCCTGCCCTATGTCGAAAGGGGTGACAAGGCACAATAATGCAAGACCACTCACTATGCACTCTTTGATATCGAGAGGGTGAATCAATTACAAATATCGGTAACTACAAGTCATAAATTATATAGCATGTGTGTGTATACATGATATTGCAGCTAAATGAAGCAGCCACCCTTCTCGATATAATTGGAGCTCTACATAGACTTATAATTGCTAAAAGACTCGATTAATAATATTATTGAATATATTAATTTGTTTCTTGTACTTATATGACTTAGTGTTTTTATTACTTACACAAAATTATTTTTGCAAGTGAAAGCATGGATGAATGAGCTAGAGTCGGGGCAGCCGGAGGATTTTTTTATTAAACTATTAATTTTTTTTACTTTAGTTGTTATTATATCTCTGGTCTGTTTGCATAAGAGTGAGATTTCAGTTAATTTCATGGGTCTTAGTTAATTACGAGCATGATATTGATATTATTGATATTGATAAAATTTAAAATTTATCAACATCATAAGAGGACCTTATATATATATATATAAATATATATTTCATGACATGACTTAAAATTTAAATTTTAATTAATTTTTTACATATTAATTTAATTGATATTTTTTTAACCAAAATTTTATGCCATGGGTTATTTATGATGCTGATAAATTAATAGAAAATTAATTTATAAGGTACTTAGTTTTATATTATAATACTTGACTCGTAGCTCGAACAGGTGGGTCGTTACAGGCAGTCCCACATCTAGTACCTCTTGGAGTAAGATTTTATTTATAAGTGAAAATGAATTATAGATCTTTAACTTGATTAACTATTTTTAGAGAGATGACTTAGCTTGTTATGTTACATTTTAGAGCGGGTCGTTCTAAATAGTATTAGAGCTTCTTAATTTTATGTTAAATGGTGAGTTGGATTAGAGATGTTAGGTAGGCTGTAAAGAAGGTTATAAGCTGGGACTAGCAACAGGCCAAATATAAAAATTTTAGGGATAAAATTTTTAAGGTAGGTAGATCGTAAAATCCCTTAACTTAAGCTCATATTTAATACCAACTAGAATAGTATCTTATTTATAAGTAAACATGAACTATTAATCTTTAACTTTGTTAACCACTTTTAGTTATAAGTGAAAATAAATTATTAATCTTAAACTTGGTTAACTACTTTTAAAAAGATACTTAACTCATTATATTATACTTTGAAATGAGTTATTACAAATTACCAATCACACAAAACCTTTAAATGACTCAAGCACGCAAAAGAGAGACAGGTGAACATGCTGTGCACTGTCACGACATCTTGAACCAAATATTGGCAACCTATCCAAAAGACTGCAGGTGATATCTTGTGAAGGACAGCATACTTGAAAGCCCAAATCAATGCTTCTAATATTCTGCTTCTTGTGGCGTAGTTCTCCGTCTAGAACCATATTCAGCAAATAAAATACCACCCGAACTCTTATATGCCACAAAAGCCGACCCTGAACAGTGCAGAAGTGATTAATTCGCTTCTTAAGACAAACAACATCGTTATCTAGAAGAAAACCCATCGGAAGCTGCAAACATTCGAACTGGATTTCTAAAGTACTATACGGATTCCAATATCAGTAGGAGGACCAACATAAAATTGGGGGCAACACAAGAGTATAGTTCATACCACTTCATAATCACATCAACAAAGTCATCCACAGAGTTAAGGATGCCAATTATCCGGACGAATGGCAAGGGAGTGGAAACATAAAGCTCTCACCAAACAACATTTTGTGAATAAATGTAATGCAGATTCATCTTTATTGCAAAAACAACATGCACTATTAACCATAATCTCACGTTTGATCAAAGTATCTGCAGTAGGTAAGCAGTTCCAAGCAATTCTCCAACCTAACATCTTCAATCTAGGAGGAATACTCATTTACCTCCATTTTTTCCAAGCAACACCACTCATTAAGTGTTGATTACTGTGAGAGGAATCAAAATGTGCAGCGTCTTTAATAGAGAAGATTCTCCCAGGTGCATCAGCCCATACAAACATCCCCAAAGAGGTTGTGAATTTTATCCACATCCCAACCAGATCTATCAAGTTAATAATGGCCCCTGCATCTAATTGTTTTCTTGATGTTTTAAGTAATGTTGATCTTGAAAACTCTAACAAACACTACAAACCACTGGTACCATCTCCGGCAACCTTCCGGCTAGAACCCAATACCCCGAAAATTGAGAATTATAATGTTACTCAAAAGTTGTAAATTATAATTTTATAAAATATATTTTAAGTAAAATGAATACAAAATAATTCAAGTTAGATTCATTAAACTCAATTTAAATAAAAGAATTTTTTCTAAAAAAATACAAGAACTCGTAAGGAAAGATGCCCAAAATAAATTTCACAAAATTCATCCAAACCATCTTGACCTGATTTAGTGGAAAAATGGATTATTTTAAATTCATTTTTTAAGTTTATTTATATAAACTACATAAGATATCATGTCATTCGTCATGCGTGACTTAGACAAGATAAAATTTTATTTTATACATAAATTATTATTGAATAATAAAGTAGACTATAATAATTTAATATTTTAAATATAAATTGCGATTGACTTTTAAGATAAATTTTATTTGAATGAAAAGATGAATTATAATTATTTAATTTTTTATTATATAATTTTTAAGACTATTCGATGTTTATGATTACTTGAGTTTGAACTCGTGATCTTTTACTGTAAAATATATTTTTATTATTCTTTTAAGATGTTGAAGTTAAATTTTACTTATATTTTGATCAACCAATTCCCTTATTTTTTATCTCAAGCTACTGTTGAGTTCTTCTCTAATATCTATGGATAAGGGTGGATAAAACTAATTGTGATATATAAGCCTAAAATAATCTCGGTCTCCAACCACATGATTGGGGACCTACGTGCGCCAGGGCGATTGCAAAAAAATTTCTCCCGTCTTCAATTTCCCTCCAAACTCCAAACCCATTCCCAAAAACTCTCGCACTCACCAAGGTTGGCGTCTCTTTGGGAAGCAAGATGATGGGAAGAGCTCCATCTCTCCTCCGACCTTCCCCTTCTCTCATGGCCGCCGCCTTTCGTTTTCGTTCACCTCCTCTTGCTCTTGTCTCCTCTGACCTGCCGTCTCTGCTCAGCTCTTGCTCTCGTCTCCTCTTCTGGTATATTATATATATAAGCGAATATATATTTTTCAGATTGCTATATTATATATATAAGGGAATATATATTTAAGAAATGACAAACATATATTTCAACCCAATCAGCCGCCATTTCTTATTATATTTCAATGTCTTCAATCATCCTCATTGTCATATTTGAGTTGGCTGCTTGGGTTTTTGTGTTTTTTTTTTGTTTTATTGGTTCTGACTTTTGCATTGGGAAAATTGTGGGGAAGCTTGAAGATTATAACATTATTTTCATCATGTGTCACCTTTATGTTCTTTTGACAGACATCACTAGATATTGCTAATTTGAAAATATTGATGGCGTAGTCACTATCTATGCAAAACTGGTAGTATAGAGATCTAATTTGGTTATTTCTTCTTTTTTGATGTTTTTGAATTGTAGCTGTCTTTCCTCAAATTGAGAGAAGTGGGGGCTAAGCGTTGACATTACTCTCATCATGTGGCTTCTTTTGTGTTTTTTTAATTGACATGATTGGATGGTGTTGCTTACTGGGAAATGTTAATGCTAATGATCGAGTCACTACTTACAGCAAATAGGTTGTAAAGAAAATCCAGATTGGTTTTTATCTTTACAGTGTTTGAACATTAGTTCGTCTTTTTGCAGTGTGAGTGAAGTTTGTATTTTGCCTTTTTTGTTGCAATTTGTGTGTTTTAATTTAGTAGTTCGATGAGTTTCTTCGATGGTGATTGGAGAAGGGTGTTAGACTGTTGTGTTTTGAGTCTTTTTGACTTTTGAGCCTTGTCTTGTTTAGTGGGAAATTTCATACAAAAATTTAATTCATTGTCACGGTGAATGCTCAGGCTTTTATCCTTGTCTGTTGTAGCATGTTACTTTGATACTTTGGTCGTGCTTGTTCCTTTCTAAGTTCAAGCTTGATTTGATACTTATTCAGCCCCGTCAAACATAACTTTGATCAAGTCTAGTGATGCGGTCGAGAGTTTATTGGACGAGGCCCAAAGTAAGTCGTTCATTTTCCTATGCCTTTAGGATAAAGTAATCTGCCTTTATTGAAATTTAATATGATCATTTGCTGTCACCATCGATCTTTGTTTCACCTAGCTGGTGTCTGATATGAATTAGCATGAATATATTAATCAAGTATGAATATTTGTTTCTCGAGGATTGCCATTTTTCTTTTTTAATGTAAATAACATGATGCGAAATAGGCGATTTTTCTTTAATAGGAACAATCATATCATCATAATTAGGTCTTTGTGAATATGTGATTAAAATACTTACCATGATACGTTTTTCCAGTTTGTTGTCTAGCTAAATGTATCTTAGGTTTATCATAATATTTGTAACATTTTATCTGATTTTTTCAGATGGCAGCCTGCCTATAGTTTTCTATTATATTGCATCGTGGTGTGGCCCCTGTAAGATGTAAAATTTTGGCTTATATATAATAATGCGTGTTAAAAGCAGTTTCTATATTTAACAATGTTCATAGTTGAAGAAACTAGCTCATTATCGATCCTTTCTTTTAATCATATTCATTGCAAACATCATGAATGACAATTTGGTAGACAACTTATGGATTGAAGCTTCTCTGTGGAAATATTTTTCATAAACCATATATCAAATTTATTTTGAGCTATCATCTGTAAACTACTATTCCATCATGATAATCCAGCATGCAGCAGACCTGTAACAACATGTTTTTGCAAAAACTGAAACCTTGATTGTAAATAAAAAATAAAAAATATTTTAATGGTATCCTCTGATGTAGAGAGGTTTCAATTTATGCCTCGAAGAAGGAACTTAAAACAATATCACCTATATTTTTGTCACAAACCTTTTTCGTTAGCCGAAGGACAGTTACCATTAATGTTCATTAATGTAATCTTATTGCTTTACCTCCTGCTTGACAACAAGCAGAGATAGTCAAATAATTTCTAAATGTCTAAACTCCGAATAATTTGTTTAATTGAATTTTGCTTTCTTCTTGTGGAAGTTGTAGGTAGTAGCTCATGAAAATCTGAGCTTTGAGTACCTCCAATGGTAATATATCAATCAATTAAAATAATATTGCAACAGAAAACCTTTCAGAAGTTTAATTCAAGCCTATAATTAACTGTTCAATAATATGCAGGCAAGTTTATTTGACCTTTCATAGAAGAATTGAGCAAGAAGTACCCGAACGTCATAATAAACGTAGACGAGGTAAGACATTTGAGGCAGAGTTCATATTTTACCGGCTTGTGCAATACATGAACTTGTTTTTCGAATTATTTAGAAGTTAAAATCAATGCTCTTTGACTTTTTACTCTTGCAGGAAGACCTTGGAAAATTACTGAGCGAGTTACATATTGCATCTGTGGTATTTTTCTTTTTCTCGTTATCATTATCACGGGTCAAGCACCATGGTTTATTTAGAGAGGTTGATTTATACCATGGTCACATCTGGAATATCCAATTTGATCTTGTACTTTCATATGCTTCATCACCATGATTTTGGTACAAACATTTTAAAAAATGTTGCAAAAGTTACTCTCTAATTTTAATATGAACATTATGCTTCTTGGTTGTTATCTATTACATTTCATGTGTTCATGTTGCAGCCAACCTTCCACTTCTTTCAAGGTGGGAAGCGGGCCAGTGAGCTGACAGGAGCTGATGCTGCACGGTTGAGAAGCATAATGGAAAAGCTTTATAGCTAAGGTATGAAATTTGTCTTCCGATTGGTAAAACTCGATGCACATCGCATTCTAATGTCTTGTTCTTTTTGTATCAAATTCAAGCTAATTACTCTATACTTATGTCTTTATACGTGGGATTTGGAAATGAGCTTCCAAACTCATTGCCTGTGTACGGCCAGCTTTTGCGCTTGTGAAAAGCTTCTTGGCCATTTCAATATTTCTGTCATACTCCCTTATGCAATATGGCCAAGCATCCGGTTATATTGAGATTTATATATATATATATATATATATATATATATATATATACATTAAACGAAATGAAAAGAGAAGAGAAAGATATGAGTTAAAGTTTTGTCTAAAAGGTCTCATTGTATTCTTTTAATTGCAGGAAGGGCTGAACAGCAGCTCGGGTTAGACAAGTGATGTAGGACATTCAAGTTATGAAGGAGTCACTCTACATTATACATTGAGGAAATACTTTTGAATAAATATAAGAGAACACGAAGAGCTAAAGAAGATACAATGCATTAATTGATTATAGTATTTTGTTTGCTTATAAAGGTGTCCTTGTTATGTCAAGATATGTTTGAATTGAAATGAATTGAAATTTGGTTAAGAGCCTTTTATTTATCTTTTAGGATAGAGTAGTTGTTAATTTAAAAATCTCGTGGCAGTTTTGTATCTAATTGGTTATCAGAGCTTAGGGTTTTGATTCCATAGTGTACTTTTTGGTTGTCACTAGTTGCATGTACCAATGTACAACACATTCTATCTTCTCATTATCGCAGATCGTCCTTTTGATCCGTTTACAAATTTTTTATATTCATTCAACACATTTTATTTTCTATTGTACCCTTGATCTGTTTGTAAATCTTTTTCATATTCATTGAACACATTATACCTTCTCATTATTGCAGACAGATGGTCTCCTCAATCTGCTCATAAATCTTTGATATATTTACCCAAAACAAACAAAAAAATAAATAAAAGTAGTGTTCTTGTTGATTATTATCCTGTTAGGCCTCCTTACTCCAAATTTATCTAGTTACCATATTCTTGCTTTCAAGGAAAAGTAGTTTTAATGAGCCTTTTTCTTCTAAATATCTGGCTATCGAACTCTTATGTTTAATGAAGAATAATCTTAGATGAACCTATTCTTTTACTTATCTAATTTTGTAACTTGATTTATTTAATTATTTTCTTTCAAAAGTCAAAGATGAGTTCTTTTTAAGAAAGAGAGTATGATGTGAGACATTTAAAGTAATCAAAGAGTCACTTTTAAACCATATGTTGATGTAACACCTTTGAATAAATATATGAAAATACAATGAGCCAAAAAAGATATAATGCATTAATAATTAATAATACTATTTTGTTTGTCTATGAAATAAGATCTCATCATTATATCAAGATATGATTGAGTTAAAATGAATTAAGATTTGACCGAGAGCTATTTATTTATTTATTATTATGTAAGAGTAGTTGTTAATTTAAAATTTTCATGGCAATTTGCATTAGCAAGAAGCTGGTGACATAGAGAAATCTATTTTCTTCGATGTATGTTGAATGAACTTTTTCATTTAGATTACTTTGAACTCCCTTCATCCTACTATATTTTGCATTACTTTCTCAACATTTGTTCCAAGTTCAACACATGTCAACCTAACTTCTCTTTAGTTAAAATTAATTGTGCCTTATGAGGTCACTGTACCAATGTCAATCAAGATGAAGCTATATCGTTTGAAAATAAGGTTTTGATGAATCTACACATCAGAAGTCAGTCTGTATCTTCGACCATATCAGGAACCTGGCTGGATATGAGAGTGCCGAAACACACAAAATATATTTTTCAAAGAGAAGGCAGACGCATATTACGTTACATATAATAAGTCACGTTTCAGAGAGTGGGGGCGTTGTATTGCCGGTGTAATGCGCGAATGTATGCTCCGATCCTTGCAGTGCTTCCATGGACAACTTGTGCTCGACAACCCATAAATCACTGGTGGCTGCTTGTGGGACTGACTTGTAACTAATCAAATGCTGCTTCTCAAATTTCAGTTTATGGGTTTTTTTTTGCCCGGCAACGGTATTTCTAATGAGACCCAGAAAGAAAGCAAACAGTTCAGAACAGTGTCGAGGTCCAGCACCTGAAACCTTAATTTGCAAAAATGTTGTCTAGTTTGTTCTGCTAATGAGGCTAGGGTTTACAGTCTTCTCAATGTCCTATTCGAGGCTGGCCTAACTTGAGCCGTTGAGCTTGAGCAAGCAATCACATCATTTGTTGAAGGTGGTGGTGTTATTATATTTTTTATTCATCATCATCATCATCATCATTAACATCATAACATCTCGATAAAGGTTTGTGTTATAAATTTTTCTGTCGGTGATTAAAAAGAATTATTGTTTGAGACTCTCAATTAGGGCCGTGATGGTTTGTTTTGTTTGTGTACTGATTAGGTTAGTTATTAGTTAAGCCAAACGTGAACATGGAGTGATGGTTGTACAACATTTAATTTTTTAGCGTTTGAATTGAGATTTATATGAAAACTATGTCTCCCGATCAGAATATGTAACAATTAGGTAACGTGTAGCAATCTAATCTCTTGAAAAGACGGTTAATTGCAAACGCGCAACTCGATTCATTTGTGCCTTGTACAATGTTGTCTACAAATTGATAAAAAAGGTTAATTAACTTGGACCTGAACGAAATGAGCTAAGATTTTTTGTTTGCTCAACTCAAAGCTCTTTAAAGTAGCGTTTACATTAATTTTTTTCATAAAATATAGCCAAAACTATTGTAAAGGTTGGATTCATGATGCATGATTATATTACTTTCTACATGATTTTAGTGGGAGACTAATATTACTAATTTTAAGTCGAGGAATCTTAGTTTTTAAAAAGATATAAAAATAAAAAAGTTAATTAGGTTGACTCTTAAGAAATAATAGACGTATTTAGTCCAGCTGAAGCCAAACTCAACTCGAACAAGCTCGTTGAGCAAAACTAAGCCCCATATATATATAGTAGATGATAATATGCTACGGTCAGAATGTATAATTTGGAGAGAATTAATCAAGCATAAGAATATAAAAAGTTCATCTTCCGCCGGATATCTAAAAGGTGAAAACTAAATTTAAATTTGTGTGATTACAGATAATAATAAAAAATTATGACAAAAAATGTCTTTTAAGATACCAACTCTCTTCCTTTTATTTAGACATTGTGATTAAATGCATCATTTAGAGAGAACTAATCAAGCCTAAGAATGTGAAAAACATTATCGTATAATAGGCTTTGAATGTGGATTGACTAGTCTCCTCACAGCCACAAGCTGGGGCAGAAGTCCCACTAAGCACATGAATCCCTGCCAAGGAGAAGTGAGGATGAGTCCTTATCTCGCTCCATATTTTTCAGACCCTGCTCAGTTCCTCTCCCTCTCTCACTTGTAATTGCTCTTTTCCATCATATCATACTTTGAAACTCCTTCCTGATCAGGAATCTACTTTCTACTTGATTTTAACCCTGGACAACATATGTGTATGCAGTCTCTGATTCCTACTCCTGATCTGGCATACAAGACCCTGGACCTTCTGAATGAAACATATGGGTATATGAAGCTTGCAAAAAACCAAATTAATCATACAGTATGTCCTTATTTTTTATGCAGTCATATACATTGTCCTCAATTTTGGGACCAAAAATTTCGACATGGGTTCTCTTATTCAGCTTTTTATGAGTTTGTTTAAGGCATAATTAATGATAGTCTACTGTTTAATTCTTTTGCCTGGACTTTAATTTGGATTCATGTGGACCTCTTATGTTACCTTAATCAGTCAAAAAAGTCACTATACTGTGAATTAATTAATACTTCAATGGTTTATTATTTGTCTAAAAACTCTCAAATATTTAGAGGGGTATTAACTCGGTCAATGTTTATATATTACTCATTCCAAACTTTGATAAAGGATGAGGATGTGTTAAGAAGGGCATCTGACCCAACGACTTTGGAGGACGGGGTGGCGTGTGTGGGGACGGAAGGGCTGGGGGTGGGGTGGGGGAGGTGTGGGGTGCAGATTGGGTGAAGTGCGCAGGGGGCGGTCGGGGCCGACGGGGAAGGGGGTGGCGGGGCGGGGTAGGGGGCACAAGGGGAGGGGGAGTGCGCGGGGAGGATGGGGAGGAGCCAGCGGAGGGAGGCTGGGCAGGGCAGCGGGAGTGAAGGAGCGGGGCGCATCGGGGAGTGAATCGGGGAAAGAAATATAATCGGTGGCATTTTCGTAATTAAAAATTGGCTCGACTCCTACTCAAGTCAAAAATAATAATAAAATCTAAATAATTCAAAAAAAATCTAAAAAATATTATAAAATATAATACACAATAATATCAAAATAACATAAATACTTAACTTTTATATATTTATATTATGAGTTATCAAATTATTATATATAACCAATTCAACTAAATAAATTCTTAACCGATTTGATCCGATTTAGTAATTTTCTCGAAAATCGATTCTGATTCCGATCTTTACAATTATGATCCGACCATAAAACTTTTTTTCCATTTATAGCCACTAGAATCTTAATTTAGAGTTCATTTCTCCAACACCCTCTGAATATCTGTAAAATAATAAGAAAAAAAAAGATAAAGAGAATGATGGGCACACAAGTATTACGGTTTAGCGCACATACAGTCCAAAAATTGCCCCGAAATGCTTCTCCATGAATGAATATTCGCTTTAAGCCTTCTACGTGAACCAACTGTTGGACTTGAAGTATTTAACACAGCGATTGGTGATTTAAGTTTGAATATGTGTATGTGTTAGAAGGTACAATACATATATGCAAGGCTTACCGAATTTTTTTCTTGAACAAAATTTATTCTCTTGATCGTCCCCGCCTATAAACACAAGACGAAAACGGAATTCATATATGAAAAACAAGCTGCATACATATATTAGATATAGATACCAACTGTAAGCACATGATAAACTGCTTTATCACTCATACATATATAATATATATAGAGAGAGAGATCGACATGTAGATAGCGTTTCTGCACCAATTTGGACTCGAGCTCTTTGCTACCCCCACCATGAAACTTCAAGAGAAAGGAGACCTACTAGGAGTACTTTTTCTCCTGCTCAGAGATTGAAGTACTCTTTGTTCACCTGGGACCAAACTTTTGCGGCCACTCTTCTTCTCCTTCTCCCCCAGTCCAGGCTCCTGACCATCATGCACTGCCAAGCTGCTGCTAGTTGAGCAAGGTGACACCAAGTCCTTGGGCTGAAAACTATCATCCCCCCATTTTCTCCTTCTGACTGATCCCCCATCTCAAGCCCCTCCAACTGTGCTATTGTAAACTCTGATGGATCGAAACTTCTTAGGATACCTGTCAGACTCTCTTCATTGAACTCTACGTACTCCACCTGCAATATATATTATGTGCATGCCCATCATCTTAAATATAATTCTAATATATATACGATGAGCAACATTTCATGTTGTGCGCTCAAAGTTCGAACCTAGCTACGATAACTTTGTGGCAGTATGTGAAGAGTGTAATATATACCTTGCAGGAGAGGAACAGAAGGAAAAAGGCCCTAGCAGGCTTCTACCACAAGTAAGGCACTTCTTGATGCACCCCTTGAGATGCCTTGGTTGAGGCCTCTGGTTCAGGAACACTGCCTTCGCTCCATTGATTGTGTACTGCTGTAAAACGCTCATTAACAAACACAACCATAAAACTTACATGTTACTCATCAAGTAATTGTTCTACATATATGATAATTAGTGGTTGTTCATGTTGTGTGAATTACCTGGATGTTGGTGCAATCAATCAACTTCATGAGATCCTCCACCAGCCCCACATCATGGTATACATACCTTCTCACCTGGCCAGTTATAGTTATACACAAACCATATATAATAATTCCCATTTACTTAATTCTTCCTCATATATATTTACCAATTAATACTCTATAAACAAGCATTAATGCATTGCATGTATGTTTGTAACATATATATTATTATATATATCCTCTTATACAATATTTCAATTACTAGTTCTACAGTTAGCTAGCTAGCAAATTACAATATCGAAGAAGATAACATTTGTTCATTAATTATTTCACCGAGAAGCCATGCCAAAACAACGACTTCGTTAGCATTATTATTTATATAATAATCAGTACGCACCAATAATCAAGAAATATATCAATATGATGGTAAGAAACATATGGGGAATTTTATATATATATATATATATATATATATATATAACATGCACCCAGTATCAATCCTTATAATATATCGGCCCATAATATTTAACTCTGATTCTGTCAAACATTGCCAATCATGTAAACTTCTTTTCCTGGCATTTAATATTGGCACTTTTAAAAACAATATTGACAATTTAATAGATATTTATCATGGAAAATATAGTAGTAATCAAATTAAATGGTAATATAATATTAATTACCCACATCGTTCTAAAGAAGAAATAACTCATGATAGATTACGAGGAGACGGTATTTGTGAAAAATAATTTTTTTTAAAAAAAAGAAAAAAGAAAACATTATGCGAATGAGACAAGTGGTCATATTGAAGGGTCCGGTCAAAAGTATCTCTGCCAGTTTTAAACGTTGACGAAATCGGCTTTATGAAGTTATCATTACGGCGTTACGTCTCGGCGTTTCATTTGTAAATATATTTGATTATTTGTAACCCCCCTCCACCATGGGCCCCACGTGAACTTCGAGGTCCCACTTCTCATATCCTGATGGGCCCATCCAAATTTGGAATACAGCTGGCCCAATTCTATTGGCCATCGTTGTTTTCAAATTATAACTAGTTAATTAATATTTTCCATTATTTTAATAAATAAATAAATAAATACTAGCAATGTATAAAAAAATCACATTTTGCCGGAAAAAAATCTTTGCTTTAACATCCAGTCATAAATTACCAATTAAGCATTGTTAAATTTTAATGTGTTTTTTCTTTCCTTGTGTGTATTGTGTCGTCTTCCACTTTCTGGAGTTGGCCCGTCTCACTATGCAACAAAATTTACGATTGGTTTTTCCTCTCAATTAAAAGGTTCTCTATGTGTACAAAAGGGTTTTTTTTGTACAAAAAGGTTTCTTACTTTGCGAGGATCTTGGACGGAATTTGATAATATGCCAAATTTAAATAAAATTTTTATTTGCAACCTTTAGATATTGATTGAAATTATATATGTTAATGACTCAGATTTATTGGATGCCAACTCTCATTCCTAAATGATAAAGTTAGCGACTCTTTTCATAAGAAAAAAAACAGAAAACAAAAACATAAATCATGCAGTAAGAAACCTGTTCAGATAACAACTTTGCTGCTATCAATTAGGAAGTATAAATTTATTGTATTTTGATCAAAAAGTATTTTTATATCCATCAAGGATTCATAAAATGTATAAACAATACTCAATGGAGAGTAAGAATTAAACAGCTTGATCAAAATGGCTTATAGAGGTGGATTCATTCATTCACACATTGCATTTACAGTTGAATAATTTTATTAGAATCGTGAAGCCAACGGAAACTGCAGCTGGCATGAGAAATTTTTAGATGCAATTATGCACTGTTGATGTTCTTGGCTTGATCCAAATGAAACTTAAATTAATTAGCCATTTAAGCATGAAGCCAATATGCATCTGGAAAGAAATGGATAGTTAAAATTCAAAACTCTAAATCACAAACAGATTAAAGAGAGGAGAAGATAGAGAGAGATGGGGAGCATAATTCATAGGAGTTGCTGATGATGAATGGTAAATGGAAAAACCAAGAAGAAGGCAAGGAGTATGGTACTTGTAAATACCTGAAGGAGAGGATGAGATGAATGATAGTCAAAGCAATTTGGGCAGAGGCTTTCAGTGCACTCCAAGCAGTAAATGTTCTTCTCATTCCTGGTTAAATATTCATGAACATCACATCTGACAAAGAATGTCTCCCCCAACAGTCCTCTTAGCCATGCCGGCTTCACACCCCTCCCCCTCCATCTCTAATCTTTTCTGCTCTGTGGAACTAGCTTCTGCTGTGTCTCCTAACCTCTACTCTCCTCCTCCACCATCCAATTCAGTTCCTATGTCCTATCCTAGCAATTCATCACGATCCCTGCTCTCTATATATAGAAGAGCTAATGCCTCACAATGAAATTTTGAGAGGAATTAAGGGTGAAAACTCGTCACCATCTTCTTGACTGTACTTGAGTCTTATCTGAAAAGCACAAGAAAATTTTCACACCTGGCATAAGATACAGTTACAGGTCCACCTTTTTCCCATTGTTTTTTCTGGCCTCATTTCCCTCCAAAAAAGCAAAAAAGTGTATTAATTAAAAAAACCACCAACGGCATAAAAGTATCACTCCCAAGCGACCGTGTTTTTAATGGCATTATAATGGACAAAGTTTTACAAGAAGTATGAATGGTGTGACTGGAAGTAACTCAAGAATTAAAGAAGTTAACATGTTAGCAGGAAAGCTCCTGTAAGCTGGAAGCCATGCAGACATGCAAATCTTCTCTCTTTGTTGGACGCGAGTCCTCTTTATGTCCTCACTTGAGAGACGGAGACGGTTGCCTTTTGACTCTCGCTACCTTTCTTCCTACGGCGGTTATAACTCGCATATATTCTTTCGCCAAAAAATAAATAAACGCATTTATTAATACATTAACAGTTTTCTGCCTTCTAACCTCGTATACTCAAAACAAAATTGGCAGGTAGTATTGTCGCGGTTTTACCCCCACATTCTCGGTGGAAGGCGGGAAGCAAGAGTTACGAATATATGAAAACAAAAAGTGGAGGGCATCAAGCATTAAGCGTTGAGGGGATTGCCCAACTTTTGCACAAGAATTGGAGATGGCTTCAACATGGCAAGCTTCAATGAACGTTTTTCCAATACAAAAATGTTTTGTCGTGAATCTTAACATCATGGTCTTCCAGACATTCAGAACAGTATTACATTACATACTACTCCAGGAAGAATACTTGGCATAACAAAGATGACGATTCAGTGCCCAAATTATAAAATGTTTCTGTCGACTTATAATGGTACAGATCCATAAAAGACCACCTCGGCAGGACCAGTCATATAGACATGCTTGTCTTCCTCTCTCCATTCAATTTGCAATGGCCCTCCCGGCAAGTCGACGGTGCATTTCTGTTTTTAAAACAATAGATTGAGTGAAAAGCGAATTATCATAAAGAAGATATTTTCTGTTATCTCGGTAAAAACAGGAATCTTCTGCTCACTCTTTCAGCACGACCCTCAAGAACGGCAGCAACTACAACTGCACAAGCTCCAGTTCCACATGCAAGTGTAGCTCCTGTTTTTGAAGGGGAGTAAAAGATAATAAATCACGTTATTTCCACTTTGGATACAGACAAAGATCTCCATTTTTTGTGCAAAAGTTAACTGTGCTATATAGAATCATGGGCCCTCCATTCCTTTCATCTCTAGCTATACAAGTACATGATCAGGAAAAAAAAGACAAGTGTCCAAAGCCCAAACAAGTGTAATTACAGATAATTATAACGTTACCATAAAGCTAAAGTTTTTTTAGCAATCTAAACAACCCCAGATATTAGGGTTAGATTCACAGCATAATGATATTTTCTGTCTCTTAATGAGGAAATGCAAACTCAAAGTAATGTAATAATTAGTTGTGTCGTAACCAATCAGAAGCTGTGAATCTAACCCAAATAATTGGGGAGAAACCATGTATAAACAAAGAGGGGCCTTAAAACTATCTAATGTCTACTTTAGAACAACAATAAACAAAGAAATGGGACAGGAAAAGAAGCTTATAGCTTACCAGCCCCACGCTCCCAAACGCGCATTTTTAGATGTGAACGAGAAAAGACCTGCACAAATTCTGCCAAAAAGAAAAGCGAAAGAAAACTCATATTTATGCTATATTCTAAACGCTCAGAGCATGTAGATACAAACAACACGGTTGGCAACATGACAAACCTGTGTTAGTTCGAGCAGGAAACATTTGGTGATGCTCAAATTTGGGACCAATTTCTTCCAGTTTCAGGTCATCAACAATCAAAGCCTACAGAGAACCATCACAATGAGAACATGCTACTTAATGCATTAAATTTGAGAATTAGTTAAATCAGGAAAGATGAGAGAATTGGAGGAAACACAAAGGTAACTATAGAAAAATGCTATACTCATAGCATGCCAAGCTGACAACTAATTCATTAAAAAATAATTATGGGAAGTTACAACTCTATTGCAATTACTTATGTGAGAGAACAACAGAAGAGCTCAAAGGAGAAATCATGAAAGTCTACACTATCGAAACAAGGTCTGCCATCTCGACTAGACCTCAGAGACGGGATGTGAGAAGAATGTTTTCTCGTTGTAATCACTATGAAATATCATTTTGGTGAGGTGGAGTTAAACCCAAAATCTAGAAGAGAAAGTGTTGAAGTCTGCAAAGTGCAAACACTTAGTATAACTTCTAACTTCAACAAATTGAAGATTGCTCTTCACAATGCCTTCAAACCATCACACAAGACATAAGCCTTTCAACTTGGCATACTTCAGTAAATTCATAGGATTACTTGATATGCAACAAATAAACATAAAAACGGCTGCTGCAATTTACAGCATATGAACGACAGCAATGCAGACTTAAGGTAAAAGAAGCAAGCAGTTCTCTTGAGCATAAGCCTCGTTGATTCATACTGATGGCAGAAGCAATTTACAAAATCTGAATTACAGCCATCCAGATTTAAGGTGAAAGAAGCAAACACTTACTTTGAGAACAAATACCCCTGATAATATAGTGATGGATAGCAAAACAACAATGTATAAGTTTTCAGTTATGAAAAACAAGGCACCATTTGAAGGAACAAGATGGAAAAAGCAATCAACTCAATCCGAGTGTATGCACAAACACGGCCATTACCTTCTACGCAATGTCAAAAGAATTTCACAAAATGTCATTGCATCTCATCACTAGACGAAATCATCCTAACCAGACTAGCTAAGGTGACAAACCTATTAAGACAAATAATCATATGTGCCAAATAACTCACCTCCCCGTCTCTTTTGGCAAAAGTCACACAGTGAGGGTTTCCCCATGCTAACACATGTGACATTCCATGTTGCACCGTCAACCCCTAAATCAGCACAAACAACTGATCCATTGTTATTAGGAGAGAGCTTGGTGGGAACATCCAATGCGGTGAGTATAGGTTGGCCCATATCGACTTTCACCTAAAAATGCCATAACATAAAGTCAATATTAAAGAAGTGGCAGAAATGACATGAACAAAATGATTGTTGCAATACATAGAATTGCAATCGATATAAAAATCCTTATAAGAACGGGCAAGGGTAACTTGTCTTTTTTATTTATGGAATAACCCTATTCAAGTAATGCTAGTAAAAACTACACAATAAAGGAAACACAAACCATTGGTACACGCCCTAAACTTATCATTTCAATCCATCACATGAATATCGGAATTATTATCGTAGGAACAACAAGTTCCCACATACGTCTCTTTAATCGAAATAAAATACAAAAGGGAGCTAGGTTAAGAAATGGAGAAACCTGCCCATCATCTTGAATCTCTGGAACAATAAGGCCCGCCCCAGTGTGGACTTTAAAACTGCATTCAATACAAGGCTTATGTTAATTAAGTGAAACGAATCCAATAGAAACGAAGTAACTAAAGTTTATATCAGAACTAGTGACCATGAGTGGTTTTAACAAATGAGTAAGAGATTCCAATACCATTGCAAGCCCTGAATATTTTCCAAATCTGCTACAAAGCGTGCAAAACAGCGTACTCCGTTACCACACATCTAAAAAACAACAACAATGACCATAAACATATTTATGACAAAATATCCCCATAAAAAAAAAAGAAAAAAGAAAACAAGCTCAATCAACTCCAATATCCTAAGATACTAAACAATGTAGCTCCAAAGTTCATAGCTGCTCCATTTCAAAACTTCCTCGCGTTCTATTACGATTCTAAAAAGCATACTTTTGAAACAAAAAATGACCTTCACAGACACAATATAACTTATAATAATTTATAGTTGAATGAATATATTTACTGTTTCATGCAGATGAACAACAAAGCAAAAACATTTGAGCTACGTATAGATTGACCAAAAACAAAGCCGAATATACCTCGGGTTCACTTCCATCAGAAGTTGAAAATACGCATAGAGTAATCGGTGCCATGGACGCCGGGGAGCACAAAGATCACCCCATCGGCGCCGACGCCAAAGTTGCGATCGCACAGCTTCACGGCCTGCTCCGGCGTCACCTTCGGCTCCACCGAATCCCGATTATCCACCTGCAAACAAATCATCACCCAAAACCGTCCATCAATTCCACGTCTAGGTCAGGGCAACTCTACAAGGCCCAAAAAACCACAAACAAGGGGCAACAACCATGATGAAATCGTTCCCCAGGCCATGCCACTTGACGAAATGCAGAAAGCCGCTCTCTTTCCGGTCAAGGAACGACGACTGATCCATCTTCGACGCCTTCTCGACCGGGACGGCGGCCTCGGCGGTGCTGCTGGCCATGGCGGCGGCGCGGCAGGCGAGGCGGCGGCGGCGGGGGAGGAGCGGACGGCGGCCGCGGCGGCGAGGAGGGGGAGTAAAGGTCGGGGCTTTGGGGTGGAAGGGGCCATGGCCATGGCCATCGCCGTCTCCGTCATCGTCGCTGCCGACATTGGGGGAGTGCCGTGGTGGGTGGAGGGGGGGACGGCCGCCATGGTCGTCCCCTTGGGTCTGTTTAAAAAAGCCGGTCCAGTCCTGACTCCTAAGTAATAAAAAAATAAAATAAAATAAAATAAAAAGCTCCAATCTAGGTTAAAATTTTTTGTTATGATTTTTTTTATTTAAATAAAAAAATCATAACAAAAAATTTCACACTAAGTATAAAAAATAAAAATTCAATTCAAAATTAAATAAAAAATTCCTATATAGGATAAGATTTTTTGTTATGATTAAACTTTGCAGACTGGTGCAGTTGTGGCGGGAAATTACTCTAGCTTATATTATTAGTGCACTTGAAGGATTCATGGTTGTTTTGAATTTTTTTAAAATATATGAGTACAATGGATTATTATCAGCATATAATGAGGTTTTATTATCTAAAGTTATGAATTTAAATAAAAAGTGTGTGAATGTGGGTTACAAATATTAAACATTAGTCAGGTCAAAAAATAGGGAGATTTTATGTTAGAAATAATAGGGTTTTCAAGAGTGACCTGCTTAATTAACACCTGAATGAAATATTTATATTATGGTAGTACAAATCTGATTCACGCCTACATTTTTATCCATAATTAACGGGAGATTAGGGTGCTCATATTATAATGCTTGCCTTGACATTAATGGGCCTACGAAAGGCCCACCCGGTTCAGCGCCATTATCCATGTACATAGCCATTAGCCCACTACCTAATTTATACTAATATATATATCTATATATATATAATAGAGGGCTTTGGATATAGTGTTGCCACGTGCCCTTTAATTATTTTACAACATTATCATTTACATTTCTGTTAAGTAGTAACATTTACACCTCGTAGTTTAAAATTTTTGGATTGTTTGTTTGCTCGAGTGTGAACAGTGAAGAGATCATCCCACCTACCATCTTACAAAATACAAACACTTGGGACGGCTAACTAGCGTGAATGATGCTGTGAAACTACTCGTATGGATCCTTTGATGTAGATTAATAGATACTTAATTTTCCATGTATAAATTTAATTAAGTCTTACCCTAACTGGCTGGTAGGTGCAAACTTCAACAACAAAAGAAAAAAAGGGTTGGCCCAAGTGGAGTGATTATATTATATATCTTATGAACGCATGTTCAGAGCCAATCTGTTGTTTATTTATGAATATACATAACACCCGTGCTAAAGAAGCAGTCAATTAAATAGAATCAAACCATTTCATACCATGACAAAGTCCAGGTTACGTGACCAAGCTGCCTGGTCATAAACCATGCCATACCACCAATATATACCGGAGCTAGCTTGTTGCACCTTCTATGTACTTTCGCTGTGAACATATATTAATGAACTCTCTTACAAGTAATCTTATATATTCTGTTCATACGTGTGTTCTAATTACACATTGTCATTTTTATTTTTGAGTCAAACGATGCTCAACTCGACATGCAGACCGATGAGCATTCCTACAGTTATATATATGTTCATTACACTGTCCTTCGAAATTAATTTGCTTTAGATATGATGTAAATATCTTGTAAATAATATATAATGAAAAAGCTAGGCATAAAGTCGAACGAAAAGATAGTCATCAAATTGGGTGGAGGACCAGGCTTGGTTTGCTTTAATCTTGATCCCGCCTCTTATCTGCTATATACATATCCTAACACACTAATTAATTAAACCCAATTACATTAAATGCATATTATTAGTGGAAGATTCTTAAGATGGGCCTCTTCTAATTCTTCCAATTGTTAGTATCACACTCATGAAACTATACCAACAACACTTATTGGAGGATTATGCATCACCACACCACTAACAGTAGTAATATATACACCCAATTGTTTAATTTTTAGGCATCAAACCATTAGGATGACATATAGAATTAGCACTAGTGGGAGAAGTTGCCTTTCTCTCCAATACTAATAAAGCAAGTAAGCCCACTGTAATTAACAAAGATTACCTTTTTCTAAGTCTGCTCCTTACCTTAGTAATATTTTTTGGCCACCAGCAATTGGAAGATAATGGGATGATATCCCAGTACCTTGGCCTGGCCTAATTGGACCAAATTCAAGATCGATAATCTACATCATGGGCTTCTGACGTCAGATTGCATGCAGCATGGCGAGCCCAAAACTCACTGTCTTATGCACCAAGTATATTAAAGATAGATTTTAATATCATAAATAATTTTTTAATTTTTTATCGACTTAAATAATAAGATAAATGATAATTACATATATTTTAGAGATAAAATCTAATTTAATAGATAAATTCTTATTTTTATCACATAATAACGTAGAGATAGATTTTTATTTAATATAAGTATCTCGTTAAGCTATTATAGCAAAAAACTCAATTCAATTTTTTTTCAAATTTAACAAATTACATTTATTATTTCATCGTTATTGTAATTAAAAAGGTTAAGACTATAAGTTGAGTATCATTTTTTGTTTTCTTATATTAAATGTCATGGACTACAATTAGAAGCAAATGATAAATTCCTCGTCAAACCAATGTCTTCAAGCAAGATATATGCCCTTCATACGAGGTGGAACCGTTGCACTATCTTTAATAAAGAATCCTCCACGCCTCTACATCACCGCCTTGTGGCCTCCTTCTTCTCTATATATACACAGAAAAGAAGAACGAAATGTTTTCATGGTGGTCAGTGGTGTTGCAGAGTTGCCCAAGAGAAGAAATTTGAGGAGGTTGAAAGGTGGTGGGTGGGGAAGGCGAAGGTAGCTATCTACCAATTATGGGGAAGGAGGAGCTGAGGATAGACTCGTCGGACTACCGGCTTGAGCTTCTCTCGCCGGCGGCAACTGGAGCACCGGTTGTCTCCTCCTCCGAGCCTTCATGGCGGATCAACTTCAACGAGTTCCAGCTCCCGGAGAGGTCCAGAGATCCTCCATTTTCTCTTCACAGAGCCATCTCCAACATGAGTACGTCTAAAGCTAGCTCTGCTTCTTTACTTTACTTTGATCGTGACTCCGAATTTAAGACGTTGATTATGGTGTGAACAGGGAAGAAGAGGAAGGTTGCAGAGTATTACAAGAAGCAGGAGAAGCTCATAGAAGGGTACACAGAAATGGAGAAGATGAATGAATTGGGGTACTTGCCAGGGGCTCTCTCAGAGGTTAAGAGCTTGCAAAAATGCATGACTACAAGCTAATTCATGTTTTGATTAAGGGGTCTTTGTTCTATCAGATTACTCTGATGTAATGCAAAATATCTTTATTGCTTTCTTGGAATTTACAGGAAGAGTTGAAGAAGCTTGAGGCGAAGGAAACAATGGCGATCAGATTGTCCAACATCGCCAATCTGGTGCTCTTCTTAGCCAAAGTGTATGCCTCGATTGAGAGCAGGTCGTTGGCAGTCATTGCCTCCACTCTTGATTCGCTGCTAGACCTGCTTTCAGGGTTCATCCTCTGGTTTACTTCCTATGCCATGCGAAAGCCCAACTTTTATCGGTACCCAATTGGAAAGAAGCGAATGCAGCCTCTGGTATGTCTGCGTGCACTTCATTTTTCTTTCTTTCTTTCTTTCCCGCCTTTTTACGTGATCATAAATTGGATCATATGGAAAATTGAAAAAAATCGATTCCACTTCTCAGACAATCTCTATCATTTTTTTCTACTTCTACACCCCTTTTGAACCTTACAAAATTACAAACTAAATCTTTTACACTTAAATTCTGGGATTTGCATGATGATAAATGGAATGTCCTTCAAGTTCAAGACTGAGCACTTTATATATGCAGGGTATCATTGTTTTTGCTTCAGTGATGTCAACTCTAGGCTTGCAAATAACGTTGGAGTCAGTCCGAGAGATATTGGCCAAGGTATCAATGAAAATTCCAAGTTTAGAAGACTAGAAAATTTTCTTCTCTTATGGCATGATCTGAGATTCTGAGCACGAGTATATATGTTGATATTACAGTCAAAAATTGAGATGGATGCGGAGAAGGAGAGATGGATGATTGGGATCATGGCATCAGTAACCATTGTTAAATATGTTTTAATGGTTTACTGCCGAAGATTTAAGAACGAAATAGTTAGGGCATATGCCCAGGATCACTTCTTCGATGTCATCACCAATTCGGTTGGATTGGCCACAGCAGTTCTTGCAGTTAGGTTCTTCTGGTGGATTGATCCTACTGGCGCCATTCTGGTATGCCTCTTCTCACCTCAGCAATCTCATTTCACTATGAACTTCCACACCTAAAACATCTTTAGCTACAACCAAATTGATCCTACTGTTAAGATGCAATACTCATAAGATTGACCAATAGGTGGCACGAGTGAGGTCTGAGAGCCAAGGCTTTGCCCATGCATGGCATGTTTTACATTTGCAAAGTTTGGTATAATGAATGGGTCTGATCAAGCAAATAGCTTTATGTTGATTGGATTTACAACAAACAAAAAACTGTACAAAAAACCACTGATTATTTTTCCTCCAATGGTAGCCATTAATTAATAACTTCTAATAAAGATGATTTTTGTTGGGAGAGATACATGTAATCATTTTTCATTGCCAAAACTACATTAAAGAAATTTAATTTACTTTTATGTGAAAACATGCATGCAAAAGTTTTGTTCATGTTGATGCTCCACCTTAGACAAACAAGTTGTGGTTGTGGCTACAGATAGCATTGTACACAATTAGTACATGGGCAAAGACAGTGATGGAGAATGTATGGTCGCTGGTTGGGAAATCTGCACCTCCAGAATTCCTGGCCAAACTCACGTATCTCATATGGAATCACCATGAGGAAATACAGCATATTGACACAGTAAGAGCCTACGCAATAGGGTCCAACTTCTTTGTGGAAGTTGACATCGTCTTGCCCGGGGACATGCCTCTGAGCCAGGCTCACAACATTGGGGAGACTCTTCAAGATAAGCTAGAGCAACTGCTCGAGGTGGATCGAGCTTTTGTGCATGTTGATTTTGAGTATATGCACAAGCCCGAGCATGCTAGCAAGTTGTGATGATCAACACTGCTTGCTCAAGTAAAAAGATTTTCAAGCAATATGAGTGTTATTAGCTTATTTGTTATCTTTGTTAATTCCTTGTTGTTGTGGTAAGCAAATAGAAATGACTACATCGGTAATTATATGTAGGCTAAAGGCTGTGGAATGCATGGATGTTACATCGTTATTCAAAATAAAAATGGCTGATTTTAGTGGCCCAACCAAGGAAGGTCATATGTGGGGAAGAAAAGTACAGAAGCTCATATATTTTAGTGGAATGCATGGATGTTACATCATTATTCAAAATAAAAATGGCTAATAAAAATGGCTGATTTTAGTGGCCCGACCAAGGAAGGTCATATGTGGGGAAGAAAAGTACAGAAGCTCTTATATATATATATATATACACTTAGGACTGCTAAATGAGTAAGCGAGCCGAGCTCGGCTTCTGTTCGAACTTGACTCGAATAACTTGAAGCTCGTTCGTGTACGACTCGAGATCAAACGAGTTTTGAACATATATATTCGAAATCGACTCGAATATTTTTTATATTGTTTGAGCTCGACTCAAGCTCGAATATGCTTAAACTGTTTAATTGTGATGAGCTCGAGACCAACTCGTTTAGAAGTTCGAAACCGGCTCGTTTGGGAGTTTAAAACTAGCTCGTTTGGGAGCTCGAAATTAGCTCGTTCAGGAGCTCGAAAGTAGCTAAAACCAACTCAATCATAAAGTTGAAAGTAACTCGTTTAGGAAAAACACATTTAGCTACGAGCATTAAGGTTAATAAAGGTAGTTTATATAAACTATCTCAAAAATAAAATAATTTTCAAGTTTCAACCATGTTTCACTTTTTACAAAATACCTAAGACATCATTCAATAGTATATATTTTCAAAAATAAAATACTTAAAATTATAAACCCAAAAATAAAAAACAAAACTATCAAAAGTTTATATTTTATAGTCTTCATCCATATTGAGATAGTTTTTATCTAACCTTCGATCCTGAAAAAATATTTAACAAATATCATTCATTGTGAGATATTGAATTAAATAAAAATAAATAAATTTTGTAAAATGAATAAATGTATTCTAGTATCATCCCCAATGAATAAAATTTTTAATAACTACTAAAGGCATAACAAGTTAACAACTATCAGAAGTAGATATTAAAATTTTAGACATACCTTTTGTTTGAATGTGTGATGCAAGACAAACCAATAGAATTAGATTTTTATGTTGATTCTTTTCTTCTAGAGTTAATTCTTTATTCTTGTGATCTACTTGAGGCACTTGTGACATATTTTCTGTGGGTGTAGTCATTAATAATCTATATAATAAAAATATTTATTTATTTTTTATAGGTCATATGAGGTATCATGACCAACATGTATTTCATATTTAATTTTCAATGCATTTGCTAACTAATATGTTCAAATGCCTCACAAAACTAACTTTCTACTATTAACATTAGAAAAATATCTTTCATAAAAAATTATTTTTAAAAAATAGTATAAAATATTAAATTAACACTCAACAATAAATGCACTTGATCAACTCATAGTCCTTTAGCACAAAAAATGATAAAGAGACCTATTAATATTCATTTTATTTTATTTAATAGCATAAGTCTAATTTTTAACTCATATGTAAAAAAATAATAGAAAATACTTCATCTTATGAGTTATAAAAAAGACAATGATAGAAAATTAAATAAAATAATAGTATATTTTTAATTATCATATAATTTATTTTAATACATTCATTTATTTTATACATTTATTAATTTTAATGAAATTAATATCAATTAATTTTATTTTGATGTAACATTTCTATATCATAAATTAAGTGGTTGCAAGTTCCTACATTATCACTTAACTATATTAATTTGCCTAAGAGCCCTAGTTTTGAAAAAAATTTAAGCAATATTTTTTATAAGGAAATGAAGCCGGATTTTAATGGATAAATGATGATTTTAATTATTTTAAATGGCTAAGTGATATTTACTCTTTTATTATTATTATTATTATATACAGTAAAATAAAAACTTGTCGGGGATCGTCACCATACTGGAGGAAGAAGGTGTCTGGGAGGAAGATTGCACTTCGAGATCGTCGGCGATCTGGGTAGAGGAGGACGACGATGGGTCGGCGATGATGGCTCTGGTCGGCGATAGCCGTTGCGGCGATGACAACGGTGGCCAAAAGAAGTAGGTGGCCGAGAGGAAGATTGCACTTCAGGAACTCATAGAAACACAGGCTGCGGTCCTGGCAGAGGACTTTGATGGATCGGGAAAGGTGGTTGGAGATGAAGGGTCCAGTCGACAACAGTGGCGGCCAGAAGAGAAAGGCAGTCAGTTGGAAGATTTGCAATTTGGGAAGGCCATGCAAGTCACACTGCTGTCTAGGCGAAGGAGGACTGATGGGTCAGGGAAGTTGGTCGAAGATGATGGCTACGGTTGGCCGCAGTGGCGACGGCAATGATAGTGGCGGCGACCAGAAGAAGAGGAAGGCCGGGAGGAAGATTGCACTTCGGAAATGCCGGGAATCTCATGTTGCGGTCCTGGCGGACCAGTTGGCCACAGTGACGGCAGTGGGCAGAAGAAGAAGGCAGCCGGTTGGACGATTTGCACTTTGGGAAGGCTAGGGAAGTCAGGCCGCTATCCGGGCGGAAGAGCACAGAGATGAGTCGAGGAAGAAGGCGGGCGCAAGAAGAAGAAGGCGGCTGGGAGGAAGATTGCACTTCGAGAATGTCAAAAAACTCAGGCCGTGGTCCGAGTGGAGGACTGCGATGGATTGGGGAAGGTGCTCGAAGGTGATGGGTCCAGTCAGCCATAGAGGTGGTGGAGACGCTGCGTGGCGCGACTATAAGAGGAGGCATGGGAGAGAAGATGAAGCGATGCGTCGGTTGGGGAGAAAATGAATGTAAGGGTAATTTTGTAAATAAATTTGACTCGTCCCAACTCGTGTCAATAATAATAAAATAAATCCCAAAAATACTAAATAAAATATTAAAAAAATCTAATAAAATTCTATACAATTAAATTGAATCAAGCCAATTTAAATTTTTTGATATTTTTTAAAATATATAATTTTTTGTCCTTAATTACTATTTTGTGTATATTTATTGGGTATTTATTTTTTGGGCATTATTTAGCGCTTTCCTCTTCATTATATAAGTATTTTTCATATCATGTTTTCAGCAAACATGAAAGGAATTTTTAATATAAGTGTGTATCCTTTATTATTATTATTATTCATAAAATTATGTGATTATTTTAAATAAATAATTATTAATTAGATAAGGCGACAATACGTGGAAGCATTTCTTGATAACCGTAAAAGAAAGACACAATTAAAAATGGGAGGCCGGAAAGAGACAATCGTGTGGTTATTTACTTTCTCGCGAGGGATAATAACTCCAACAAGGGGAATTGGTTAAACTAGGTTCGTCTGGACTTTAGCTCGAGCTTTACTGTCAACTATGGTAGGTAGTAGCTTTGCCTTCCTTTATTAATTTGTCGGCTTAATTTTACTCGAGCACATGCAAAATATATAAGGCAAGGGTAGTGGGAGAAGGGATACTGGGGAGGGAGTCCAACCAGAGGTAGGTGGACTACTGCTGGGGCTCTATCATGGATGATGGAAGGTGTTGATTTATTTATTAGCTCTGTTTTACTTGATAACGTGCAAGTACGCAGGAAGGTGAATAAACTTCATTGATTAATTTATATATATATATATATATTTATTATTGTTATAGTGGTTTTGGGTATTGAGACAAGAGATGGACATGTTGGACTTTTAGGAAGGACCTATTGGTTGGAAAATTGTGGCTACCGGTCATGGTTGTGGACATTGTGGATTATGTGGCATGACAATGTGGGCATGGCTATTAGTTCGGGTTTTGGATTATGACATGGACTCGCTATATTCCCTTGAACTCATTAGTGTGGTTTATTTGAATGGTTATTTTTACGTGTGATGACTAGCAGTTGGGAATCATGATGTATTTTATTATGGTTATCATTATTAATAGTTGTACGTGGATATTTTTACAATTTTACTTGTTAGACATAATAACAATGTTAGCACATTCTTCTAGGAAACAGGGGAAAGTGTTGAACCTATGTATGGGAAAACATTATTCTTATTGAGGTGTCTCATAAGTATTATTTGATGTGCTAATATCATGTTGTTGCCGGCAGTTATTTTTAGGTGTCTCATAAGTCTTTCCAGTCACTCAACATGAGATATGGTTTGCTTTATTATTATAGTATTCTAGTTCGATCCTTTCTTGCAGTGAGGTTTCATTAGTGGATTGATCCGACCGACGCCGGTCTAGTGTGCTTCTTCTCACAATGGCTAGTTTACGTCTCGATTAATTAGAATATTCACTCTAATTGTCAACCAATTTAAAAAGTTTTATAGAAACGAAGTTATTAACCGACTCTGTAAAGTTCTTCCATAACCAAACCTAAACCATTTTTTGTTTGTTAAACGGTCGATATGTGGTTACATTTTTACCACTTTACATAAAATATTATTTAAAATTTTTTTGCTCACAAAATATAATTACAACCACCTAAACTATAATAAAGTAGTACCCTTACGAAGTTAGAAATAAAAAGATAAAAATTTCAAACTAAGTAATTTCATCGAAGTGAAATTTTGATAATTAAAAGTTTCAAAATTAAAGTTGAGGTTGAATTGAATTTTATAATTATATTTAAAATGACAAAAAAATAATATTTTCAATTAAATCGGTAAAACGATGATTGCGATAGAACTTCTACCCCTCTCATTTATATTTAAAGTTGGTTTATTTAAATTAATTAAATCTTTTACCATTTTCTTATACAGTAAATATTGAATTCTTCATTACTTTTTTCTATTTGATTTAAAATGATTGGTAAAATAGTAAATACGATAACCATTTACAACCCTAACCTGAGGATCCCGTTTCATGTTGAACTTCCACAGCTAAAGCATCTTTAGCTACTATCAAATTGATCCTACCATTTAGATACAACACTCATAAGATTGATCAATTGGTAGTAATCTTTCCAGTTGGATGCTCGAATATTGTTGTAGCTGGACTCAGGTCTGTGTGTAAAGATTTTACCCATGAATGATTTGTTTTACATTCGGAAATTTTGATATAAATATTTTTAAAACATATCTGTCCATGACAAGTTTGAATGAGCTTACGACGTCAAAGAAGCAAATGGTATATGCCCATGGGCGTGATTAAGCATAGAGCGTTATGTTGATTGGGCTTACAACAAATTAAAAAACTGTAATTGTGCCCGCTGATTATTTTTTCAATGACACGCAAAAATAACTTCTAAGCTGTTTATTGGGAAAGATTAATGTGATCAATTTTCATTCCAATATGACTGTAAATAACTTTAATTTGCTTTAACGTGAAACGTGTAAAATAAAAAATTTCATGCTGAAGCTCCACCTTAGACATAAACAAGTAGAAGCTTTGGTTTCAGATAGCATTGTTCAATGAGTACATGGGCGAGAACAGTGAAAGACAATGTATGGTCACTGGTAGGGAAATTAACATCTCCAGATTTCTTGGCCAAACTCACCTATCTAATATAGAAACACCATGAAGAAATACAGCACAGACACTGTAAGAGCTGATAACACAATTGGGTCTAACTTCTTTGTGGAAATTGACATAGTCTTGCTCGGGGACATGCCTCTCAGCCAAGCTCACAACAATGGGGAGACTCTTCAAGATAAGCTAGAGCAACTGCTCGAGGTGGATCGAGCTTTTGTGCATGATGACTTTGAGCATATGCACGAGCCAGAGGATGCTAGCAAGTTGTGATGATCAACACTGCTTGCTCAAGCAAAAGGTTTTTCAAGCAATATGAGTACTGTTATTAGTTTATTTGTTACATTGGTTAATTCCTTTTTGTTGTGGTAAGCAAATAGAAATGACTACATCGGTAATTATATGCACGCTAAAGGCTGTGGAATGCATAGATGTTTCATCATTAATCAAAACAAAAATAGCTGATTTAAGTGGCTCAACTAAGGAAGGTCGAATATGGGGGACAAAAGTAAGGAAGCTCCTATACTGTTACTATTAATGTAGTCTACATTCCCTTCCCCAACATATATATATATATATAGTTAGTCTTATGTACGTGACTTGCAGCATATATATAGATTACACAAATTATAATTTCTATTTAAAGTAATTTAGTGGGTCCCGCTACTTAAAATATGTATACATACATAAATGTAAAAATAAATAATTAAGTAACATAGATTTTCAAATTAATCTGATTTTTTTCACCTTTTCATTTTAAGTATCAAAGTAATTGTTAGAAAAATTAATTTTCAAATAGTTTTAATCTAGTGTAAATTTCTAAATTTGTGAAAATAAGTTATATTAATATCTATTGTAACGACCCGAGCCCAAAGTACAACATAACGAGCCTAAGTCATTTCTTTAAAAGTAATTAGCTAAATTATAAATTTATAGTTTATTCTCATTTATAAATAAGAAATATTTTATCCCAATAGATATTAGATTTGAGTTTAAATTGAGAGATCTTACATCTACCTATACGTCTTTTTCTGAGTCCGTGACCGATAACATTAGCTAATTTCTCTAGTCTAGCTCGCTATCTAACATATAACTAGATTATTCTATGTTTAAAGATTTATAGTTCATTTTCACTTATAAATAAAATTATATTTTATTAGGTATTAAATATATGACTAAAATGATGGATCTCATATCTATTAAGGACAAAATTTTATCAACCTTCTATATATATATATATATTATTTTTCATATATATATAAGCCTTATTAATAGGCAACCTACTAAAAATGTTCAAATTAGAGCTAAGTAGCTACAGTTAATACATGAAGTAGCTACACGAAGCACTTAATTATTCTATTTTTATCTATTAGATGATAATTTAATAAACCAAAATGCACACCATTCTAAAAGATACACACATTTTTGTGTTAAAAAGAAGAAGGAAAGATAACGTGTACTATCACGTACCACCGGAAGGGACCGGTTCAATCTGAACCCTAAAACGGTCTCTCGCCGGGGGCAATGGCCCGTCAACCATTTGCATCGCGTAAATTAAGGCATTGGGGCCTTTGTCTTATTTGTCTCCGGTCAATAGTCAAACATATAATTTGAAGTTGGCCCATGCCACCAACCAAAGTCAGGTTCCAAACTTTTCAATTAATGAACTTATATTATTTAAGGGCTACCCTATGATAAATTCTTAAATTAAACTAAAAATTATACTTAGATGGCTTTTATTATAATTATAAAAGTACAAAAGTTGATTTGCCTTGATATGGGTAAGGAGCGGAGGAGAGTAGAATTGAATGTTCAACTTCTTCTATACGTAATCTTGTCTCGTGGCTTAGTCAGTACGTAATACTCTCTTTACTTATGGCTCATCATAGTTGAGCCGTTATTCACTGGGATGGGATTAGTTATGTAATATATACACACATCTATCTTATATATATATATATATATATTAGTAGATTAAAAAATTTTAAATAAATCGATCTACACAGTCACAAAATGATCCCATCGAATTTACATAAAACATTTTGCTCCTCTAAGTTAAATCTCATTTTATTTCAAGCCGAGGCGGAGCCGTATCCCCAGCCAAGCCAAGTGGGGTGCATGACATCACACCAGCTGGGCAGTCAACAGGGGTCGATGCTGACGTCATCGGATAAGCCACCCGCTCCTTCCGGGAAGCCCGCTCCCTTCGCTTCGCCAGAAGCACTCGGTGCTCTATTCCACAGAGTCTGCGTGGCATCCCACGTGGCATTCGGCCCCACTATACCACCGACGGTCAAGATCACCCCGTAAAGTCTTCTGATTGACCAACCGAACAACCTTTGTGAGGTTCACTTCGGACACATCCATCGTCCGTGCTGTATATAAGTGTCAAAATGTGTACCCCTAACATGTTCTCCACCACCGTGCTCGTGCCAATGAGCGACGCCGGCTCCGACCACTGGAGCCAACTTCACCACCTCTCCGGCCACCCGACGATGCGCCCGGCTCTTGTCCGACAGCCTCCTGCCACGGATTCCACCATTGTCACCACCACTACCAACACCGGAGCTGATTACGTTAGTAATACTAATGCTAGTCACAACACCTTAGGCTTAGGCAATGGGGAAGGCACCAGCACCGGCACAGCCGCCCGTGCAGGTCACCTCCCCGCGGTTGAGGGCCGCATCGGGAAATCGGGGAGGAAGCGGTCTCGGGCTTCCGGCGGGCGCCCACCACCCTCCTCAACACCGACACTACAAACTTCCGGGCTATGGTGCAACAATTCACTGGGATCTCCTCCTCCCCCGCATTGATATCGCCGGCGTTAGGCGGTGCAACTGGCGGCAGCCCGACCGAGGACGTCGGGTTCATGCTTCACCACGGTAGGCCGTCGTCTGCCATCGGCGAATTCTACCAGCAGCAGCAACAGCAGCAGCATCAACAGTTAATGTTTCCTACTGGCCATGACCAGTTGTTTCATATGTTGAATAACCAGCAACTAAGCAACTCTGAATTATCAGATGGGTACACGCAGGGCAATATTTCTACTCAGATGATGATGAGGCAGATCCAAGGGGAGCACGCTAATTCTCATGGTTATTTTTTGTGAGGATTAACGTGTGAAGGTATCGAGCAATTGGAGGTCTCTTGATCTTGCTGGAACTAGACAAAATAATTTCTACACTTGTACATATGAACATTTGTTTTTGCTTAGCAGTTAATCCTTTTTTTACCAGTTAATCTTTGATTTCATAACGTATCCACAGAATAAATTTGGCGTTAGGGAATCATAATATTACTCTGTAACATGTTTGAGCCGGATTCACGGCTTTGAATAATTTTTGCTGTTTTACTTGATCACCTTCTTCATCGTGTACACAATTTCATCATTCTGATCATGTGTGAAAAGTGTTAACCTAAAAGTTATCAGGGAGTGGTGCTTTAATGTGTGAAGAGGTACTAAAGAGAGAGATGTGTGAAGAGGAAAGCTGAAGAGCAAGGGGGATGAATGTTAGGTCTGGGTTGGAAGTCCGGACCGGAGGCCAAGAAGGAACAAAATGGTGGTCAAATTCTGCTGTGGGTCTTGTGTAAGATGACAATTACCTAAAAGTCGATTGACTTCTGAGAGGCATGTGTATTAAGGTAAGTGATAATCTCAATGGTCTCACTGCCAATAATAGCAAGCTATATATATGCATATACTCTGGTATCTTGTCATATGGACTTGGTGTGCTTGAGTCAAATGTACTGTTAATTATGGCTTTTCAAGCTTCAATCAAAGGTATGTAATAGCATAAAATCAAACGTACCAATCTTAGCAGACCATTCAACAGTATTTTTTGGATTAAAAACTGATCAGTCATCAAGCAAATCCCTAAATAAATTTGGGCTGCCCCTCAAAGCCGCCCCAAAAAAATTAGTTGATTGACAAAAATTGGTGACCAAACTGGTGTAATTCAAGCACACAAAGATAGTGATGACGACGAAAAGCCGCCTAACTTCTGGTCCATACATTTCGAAGTCCCAAATCAACATAAATTTGTGTCACATGTTTATAGTGTTCATTTTCTTCTTTGAGACGCAACAGATCTTGGTAACTCTTATCAACAAGTCGGCTGGCTGGGCATGGTGTTCCTTCAATTTACTTCTCTCCAGAGATTCCAATATGAACATAGTGGATTAAGGGGAGTTCTGATTAGGCAGGACTTGATTGTTATCTCATTTAATATTAATCATAGGTTAACAACAGTATAGACAGGTCAAACGTGATGCACACAATTCATATACGCAATCAAATAGGTATGGTTGATGACGCTTTAGCTGCTAGGAAGTCTGGTCAGGTCCCCTGGGAAATAATACAGCCAGAAGTTTTAAAAACCCACCTCAAATTTCCCATCATTCCTTAATACCTGTTTGTTGGTAGCAAGCATATCATTCATGCACCTGCTAATGCGCAACACATCTTACACCAAGTTGAAATAATAACAGTACCTGCTGACTATCGTATCCTAATCCTATATAACTCGTAAGCATGTTCTGCATAAGAGGTGGAAAAAGTCTTATTTACAATCGAAAGATCAACTGGGGAGGAAAGTTCAAAGTGTCACTCTCCGGTTTCCTCCGTCGAGTAGAAATTTCTTGGTGACTTTTCTTTCCGGGAAGAGTTTTCTGCCTCCACTATTTTTTAACAATTTGAAGGATCCCCAGTTTGAACAGTATTTGGCACTAGACTTTTCAAGGGGCATATTTAGAAATCTTAACCCACATATTGACAAAGTAACTTAATATTGCAATAACTTGTTAAACATTGAGCAAACAAATAACTTGCCTTGGTGGTAATGACCTTTTATCTCCTCTCTAAAGCATGAAACGTCACCTTTTTTCATCTGCCTCTCTCCAACATGGGAAACCCACTTACAAGTATCAGACTATAATCAGTCTCTTCTCATCTTTATCTTAATTGTAGACTTGTATTAATCTTTGATGTTTAATTCTATCCAATGTGGCTAGCCAAATTTTCATCTTAATGTTAAATGTTGTAATCTTTGATGTTTAGCTCTTTTTTGTTGTGTGTTTTATTGGAATTTGTTGAATGAGGAATTCAGACATCTCAAATGGGTGTCCTAAGTTTACTTATAGCTCTTAGTTATTATCTTTAGTCTGCACATCCGGTCATTTAAACCATAAACAATTTCAAGAGTGAATCCCATCAAAATGTTATTTCTTATACAGACATTCATGAAAAAGTTACAAGAAAAATAGTAGACCGTATAAATATTCATGTGAAGGCTCAAAATGTATATCATGTAGCCTATTTACAACTATACTATTATGATTTAAGCCACTCTATAAAGTAAACAGTATACAACTAAACAGAGAAGAAGAGTGAAAGATTCCTCTTCACCTTCTCCTCCAAAGGTCTCAAGACTATTCAGGAAGAAGCAAAATTATGAACAGGTCACCAAGTACTCCTGTTTAATCAAATCACCTTCCTGATCCAAAGTTGCTCTCACAGCTCGGTAGAACTCCAACCAAGAAGATGAATAAACATCAGGAGGCTCCCACAAAAAGGTCAAGTTCGGGCTGGCTGGACAAGCTGCAACTAAATCTAACACTGAAGCAGCTGGTTTTAGTGGCTGGGGGAAGTTGAAGGCTAAATTATCGACCTTATGCTCGAAAATCTTCCCATTTCTGTCGAGCTTGTAACGCGAAGTTCCCTGAAACTGGCCTCTTGCCTCCCATGGAACACGAGGAACACCATTCAAATTCCATCTAATTAGTATAACGTTTTCTGATGGCTGCCAAACCCTCAACACCTCAAAAGAGATACCACGGAATAGCATCCTCCCATGAAAACGTAGAGCCCCAAATATCAATTTGTAGTTTTCAATCCCTTGAAATGTGTTTAAAGGATCAGTAAATGTGATATCATCCCTGAATAAAACAGAAAGAGATGAATTCAAAGAAAATACTACTAAATCCAAATGAGGAATCTTCTACTCTGAACACAGAATCAATGTTTACACACTTAAATGCATGTTTCTCCTTGACTTGCTATGTATGTTAGAGCAAATATACAAGCAACTGCAGCAGAGTTAAAATGATGAGTTTAACAACATTTAAAATCTGAACAATTTATGGAAAAGAATAGAATTAGAAGGAGGGAAGGATGTCGAAACCAAAACTGACAAGGATTGTATACTACTCCTGCATCACTCAAAGGCATTTAAGTATTCCTATTCAAGATGCAGAAGAACAGGGCCAAACAAAATTACTCCTAACCAATTTGTACAGAAATAAGATGTAATGAGGTTGACCCATGCTTCATCGTACAAAAAGTTTTAGCTGTGTCAATCATCAAGCTCCTGAAACATAACCCTGGGATGGCCACGTCTAGGAATTAGAGTGAATAAATTCAAACAACCAATGTGCAGTAAAAATCATCAAATTATTTATAGTAAATCACTCACAGTCCATTTATTGATCTTTAAATTTATCTTATGCATGCATAACCAAGCTTCATCATAAACTAGTTCTTGTATGAAATGGCTACTTTAATCACTTCGTACTAGGATATCAATGAAACCCCCAAAAGCAACAAAAGATGTATATTTGATGATATCTAATTAAGTTCACATTTCGATGGCAGCCTGAATTGCTAAAAACTTATAAACTATCAATATTCAATAATAAAATTCACAATCGCATTTAAGCGTAGCCGACAACTAGTGATGTCCTATTTCGAATCCAGAGACAAACATTCCATTCTTTCAGCATGAATTTTCCACATAAAGGATAATTCCAATCTAAAATGTGGTAATAATTATGACCACTTCCTTCTATGTAAAAAAATATCATTATCCTACCACACTACCTCACAAAATACTTGTTATTCACATCATAAAATGCAAGCAAAACATTCAATACAGCTCAAATCACCAATATTTAATTAACCATATATAGTACTACTTATTTAACACATAAAAAACTGAAGGTAACTATAGCACAGTCAATAAAACAGAACATTGCAAATAAAATAGGAGTCTTAAAAAAAAGATCCTAAAAAGAGTAATTCTATTAAAAAACATATTAAAAATTATACCGATAGATGCTGTAGTTGAGGTCCTTGGAGAACAAGAGCGGCAGATCCTCTCGCAGGGTCCTCACAGCAGTTCCCAGATTGAGATAAAAGTCGTCCTTGTGCCCCTTCCTCTGCACCGACCCAGGTGAGCTCCCCTTGTCCTTAGCACTCCTAGACGGCGGCGGCTCAAGCTTGGTCGACGACGAGGCCAAAGAAGTAGAAGTAGGAGAAGAGAAGGTGGGTGGTCTATGGATGGAGAGAGACAGGTACCTCTCTCTAGGGGAGAAGGAGAGGAGGAGGAGGGAAGGGGGAGGAGTGATTGGAGGGAAGCCATGTCCATGCCTCTCATCAACATAAACCGGTGATAGGAAGCGGTGGGATTTTTGATGGAGAAAAGATGGAAAACACAAGACTAACCGGCAACCACCACCTGTTTGCCACATCTTCATGACTTTCCACTTCCAACTTACAATCAGTTCATGGACTAAAACGATCCATGTCAAAAAATATTTAAAATAAAAATTTGTTATTTTGATTGTCTAATCTATCACGGATGTTATTTTTTTGTTGAAAGATACTTCAAATATTAAAAATGACTGGCCATTTGAGATAACTTTTACTACTAATTTTTCTTAAAAATATGAAAATATATCTATTATTTCGACACCATCCAAAGTCGTCGTGTGACTATGTATGTATCGTATTAGTTGGACACTCGTGTGCTTTTACAAAGACAATCACATACGAGGAGTCTTATAGATGGGCCGACCATGTGAAAATAAGGTTATGATTTTACTTTAAATCGAGTAGTCACTTTATACGACCCAAAAACCTATATTTATATTAATGGTTACTATTTCTCATTGTAAATGTGAAACTATACTCTATAAGATAGACAAAAAATTGTCAAGATATTTACATTTTGATGTTGTCAATAAAATAATAAATGAAAATAATATATATGACTTATGATTCATAAATTGGAGCATGGTGCCACCATAGAAACAAGGTTTATGATTTTGAAAAAAAGTATATTTTTTATGCATTAACGTGTTTATTTGTAATATTTAGATAAAAAAATATAAGAGGAAATGGAAAGCATTTGGAGTTAGAATATTCTCTAATATTCTTTGATATCTATGATTCTACAGGCATATTTGTGGTATATTTCTCGAGACCAAAGAACTACGACACCATTGAAAATCTAACACTATTTTTTTTGTCTTTTACATTTGATAACAAGTTGAAAATTTGTCTATCAATAATTAAGCCTTCTTTTTATTTCAAATTTTTAGGATTAGCTATAAGTGATTTTCAAAATGTTAGGTGGATATGTGCAGTACACTTGTAATAATATTTGTAACAACCAGTCTAAGTACAAATTAATAAACCCTAATTATTCTTGTATAAATAATAAATCATAGTAGAAAATTTGCAGGCACACTTTTATTAATATTAATATACTATATTTTATCTTAGTAGAAACTGAATGTAAGACTAAGTATTTTTAGGAGATATAAATCAATTAATTTTATACAATTTGATGTATTCAAATGAAAAATCTTTGATATTTTTTTTGATGTTTGTATTACTCTTTTTAACCCCAAGCCATTAATATCTTGGCCAAAATTTTTAATTTTTTCACATTCAAAATATACATCAAACTTCTTCAATAATTTTTAATTAAAATAATAATTAATTTACTCAAATAGAAATCGATGTAAGATAATATGAAGAAAAGCAGAATGTGAAAAATAAAATGAAAACGCAACAATTTTTTTCTTACCTGGGCTGGTAGATTGATTGACCTAATGCTATCATCATTGTGATCTAAACAATTAGATATTAGATATATCACATAATCAACTCAAGAATAAATGATATACAAGTATAACAATTAAGAAAGCTTCACCGTCTAGAATTCTAAATTGTTTAAACTAACCAAAGACCTTTGTGATACACCAATTACATTTAAAACTTATTAAAAATATATTAGGCAAGTTGTTGTGCCATGCATAGCTTATATGACAGATAAATTTAATTTTACGGATAAATTTTTGTTAAATAATAAGATATACTATAATAATTTGTTATATTAGATAAATTTAAAGAAGATATGCTTAATAATTTGATTTATTATTATTATTTATTTTTAGTTATACTTTTATTAGTCAAATCTTTTACTTTTAATCACAGATAAATACCGAGTTTCCCTTTTATTGATAATAATAGACATTAGGAATATACAAAATTAAATTTTCAAAATGTTACTATATTATTTTTAAATAAAAAAATAATGAATATTTATTCTATTTTGACAGTAAATATAGCTGTATAAAAATATTAAAAGTAATTTTAATTTTAATAATTAAAATTTCTTAACAATTAAGTGGAATTTATTTATTTTTAATATTTTTAATTCAGATAAAATTACACTCTAAGTTTTTTCTTAATAATTTATAACAATAAATAAATAGATAAATGCAAACACTTTCCTTGTACATAGTTTGAAGGTTAATAAATTTTCATTATTCTCCGATCAAAGTGGATGTATGACACATGAAATATTTGTAGATATAATAAATAAATAAAATTTGTAAAATATGATTTGAGTATGTATTATCAAATATAAATTTTAATTCGAGTAACATGATTATAAATATAATAAAGTTTATTAAGATTTTAAAATTTTTAATTTGAATTAAATTATTATTCAATGTTTTCTTAATAATAATTTTAAATTAAATAATATTAATACGGTTATAAAATCAACTAAGAAAAAAAATCACTATAAGAGGGGTAAAAAATGCAAGGGCGTTGATATATTCAAAGAGGCCCTCATAATGTTGCCCTCGCGGCAAATGAACGACGTCATCATGTCCGAGTCCATGTCCGTTCCGTGTCCGCAGTGTGCACTAAAATCGTCCTACGGTTTGTGGCGGCAGACCCCTCTTCCTCCGTCTCGTGGCCACCGTCGCCGCCCGTCGTCCTCCTCGCCGGAGTTGACGGTCATGGCTTGTAAAAGCCTCGCTTATTTCCTTCTTGCGTCCAATTCGTTCGTAGCTCTTATGCTTTTTTATTTCGTTCTCTATAGTATGTTTTAGCTTCTGATATTTTTTCACATTTGGCTCATATGAAATGGTTATTAGGTTCTATTGACTGGAGGGAGGTCTGAAGTGCCTGGATTGTTTGTGCTTACGGTTTCTCGGTATCTGTAGTGTGATCCGCTTCTGAAATCTGTCACGTTTAGGGCATATGAAATTACTATTAGATTTGTTTATGAGGAGGCTTGAATTGCATGATTTGTTTATATTTTATGTTTTTATGTGTAATCTGTTCATAAACTTTGATGTTTTATTTTTATTTTTTATTTTTTGGGTACCCATAGGATGAGTAGCTTCTGAGATTGGTGGTTACCTTTGGTACATTTTAAATGGTTTCTTTTGAGAGGAGGCCCGAATTGCAATTTTTTTTTTTTTTTGAGAGATGCATGGTTTGTTCTTGCTTTTGTTTTTGTCTTTAATTTGTTCAGAAGTGGGTGTTTTTGTGTGTCTTTCGTGTTATTAACTTCTGAGATCAATCAAAGTTAGTATTAGGTTCTTTTGAGAGAAGGTTTGGATTGCATGATTTGTTCATATTTCTGTTTTATGCCTTATTTATTACTATTTCTGTTTTTTTTTTTTCTGTATTACAAGTAGCTTCTAACGTTGATCACATTTGGTGTGTGTGAATTTAGTATTAGCTTCTCTTGAAAGGAGGCTTGAATTGCCTGATTTGTTGTTTGATTTGGTTGCATGGATTCACTTTGTTATTTGCATTGTTTGGTGCAGGAGTTTGTCAAGGTGCAGAAGGCAAAGGCGTGCTTTAAGTGATTCCAGGTTAAATATAGGAGAAGATGAGGTATACTTCTGTTTTTATGTTAGTTATTTTTTAAAAAAAATTAATATTGATATGGAAATATTTCATTTTTTATGCTGATATAAGGGAAGACTGACTATCGTGCTTGTATTCAACTGATCGACTAAGATAAGAACAAGTACAACACTCCTAAGTACAGATTTGTTGTTCGCTTTGTATCCTTTTGCAATTGAAATTTTGATTTCTATGTAGTGTTGTTCTATAGTTGTTTTCGAAGAGTTTGCTGTTTGAAGATTAATGGATATGTATTAGACAAACAAAGATATTACTGCACAAATTATTTCGGCTAGTATTGCTGGTGATGCAGTCCTTGTGGCTGCCTACTGCCATGTGTTGCCTCAATATGGTCTTGAAGTTGGTCTCACCAACTATGCTGCAGGTATGTACTGAGATTTCTTCTAGTCTGTTACTTACCATATTGGTTTCAGGTTTTTATAAGTTCTTCTGTGAATGCTAACCTACTGTATTGGTCTTCTCATGGCACACCGGGTTCTGAAGATGCTACAGATGGATGATGAATACAAGGGTAAGATTGAGGTAATAATGGGATGTTTTAGTCATGGGTTTGGCTATTGTGTTATTGAATTTTAAATTTTATTTTATGTTCACTTTATTTAGGCCACTGGTGAAGATTACTCAAAGGAACCGGCTAACAGTCAAGGGCCGTTTTGGGCTTTCTTGGACGTTGGTCTTGTGAGGACTACTTCTGGCAATTGTGTCTTTGGCATTTTCAAGGTAGTTGGTTGTTCCTTTCCACTATATCTTATCAAAACTCTTACTGGACATTTTTATCTTTAAGGTCAAGCATTATGTAATTGCAAAAATTTTTGTAATGAAGCATTGTGTGACATTATGGCCTTTGCTTCTAGCATTTTGAAATTGGCAGGTGAGAATACATAGAATACTTCAAATTTCCATCAAACCATATGCTGTTTTTTTGTAATTCCTTGCTAGAGGAGACAAAATGTAAGACTATATGGAACTTTTGTTCTCTGCTAAGTTTATAAAAAAAATAATAGAAGCACGTTCGCTTTTAAAAAAATAAAAAATAAAATGGTATTTGTTATCTAAGTGACATATTTTTGTATGTATAAATGGGTCTGTTTGATATAAAGTTTTGTTGTTATAAGGGTGCTCTTGATGGCGGACTTGACATTCCTCACAGTGAGAAGAGGATTGCTGGTTTTAAGAAAGAAGACAAAACAACTTGATGCTGAGGTTCATCGTTAATACATCTTTGGTGGTCATGTTGCTTCATATACGAGGGTATATTTGTTAGGATATGGAAGTTTCTTTCTTTTCTTGTATTGTTTACTTTTATAATCTCATACACATTTGTCATTTCCTCCTGTGTTAAAACATCGTAGACATTGATGGAAGATGAACCTGAGAAGTACCAGACCCACTTTTGTAACATCAAAAAGGAATTGATGCTGATGATTTGGAAGAGATGTACAAAAAGGTTCATGCTGCCATTCGTGCAGATCCCTCTGCGAAGAAATCTGAAAAACCTGCTCGTGAGGAGCATAAGAGGTAAAAGAATCCGCAGTTTCAATTTTCTTGAATTTTATCCTTTATGCGGTCGTGGAATTTTCATGGGAAGAAACAGATGTTGAGTAACTATTTACTTTTTTACAGGTTCAACTTAAAAAAGTTGACATACGAGGAGCGGAAGGCATCACTGATCGAGCGGTTGAATGCTCTCAATACAACAGTTGATGAGAGTGATGACGAGTAGTGGAGTTTTCATGTTTTGAATCGATGTATCTCAGGTGATAATACACATATCGATGATAAATTCTGGTTTGTTGGTTAAGGGTACGAGATGGATAGTTGGGACTAACTTTCATTAATTAAAATTTTTGGCACTGATCAGATTATAAGTCTAGCTATTTCTTAATCTTTTATTTATAACGCTCGCTATTCCTCATCTTCTTCGCTTATATTCTTCCCCCATTCTTAGAGCAGGCTGTGATTTTCAGCATCAACCGATTAGCGTAAGAGGATGGGGAAAGGCATTTCGGATGACTTGCTTGTCTGTACCTGTACATGTTGAACCAATGATTATGAATAACGTCACTGCCCCACCTTGATAGTATGCACCAAACATTATTTTTACATATTTATGGAGCCTTATTTTGCATGAAAAGTTGGCGATAGGTTGAAACTTTGAATGGGCCAAACGACCCTTAATTCTAGAAAAATACATGTTTGATCGACGTTAAATGGTTTGGTACGGCACTATTAATTCTAGTCATTGAAATCTTCCTCTGATTGAAAGTCATTAAAACCTTCAAACTGGTTTTTTTTTTTTTTGGGGGGGGGGGGGTTTGAGATGAGCTTAATTGTACTCTAATTGACCCACTAATTTTCAATAACAAAATGTATGTCAACATTTAATTTCAAAAAAAATATATTCCAATTTTTAAACTCGAGTCGAAATTTTATTCAAAAATGAATTTATTAATACATTTAATTAATTTAATGTAGATTGACAGCATGCAATACTAATCACATTCACCGTTCACTAACCCTACGTCAGGGGCCGGTACGACACACGACGATCAAATCCCAAACCCTAATTAGTACATCGCCGTCGCCGGAGAAGGAGAAGCGGGGTCGCCGGAGATGGGGAAGAAGAAGAAGAGGGCCACCGACAAGATGTGGTGCTACTACTGCGACCGCGAGTTCGACGACGAGAAGATCCTGGTCCAGCACCAGAAGGCCAAACGCTTCAAGTGCCATGTCTGCCACAAGAAGCTCTCCACCGCCGGCGGCATGGTCATCCATGTCCTCCAAGTCCACAGGGAGACCGTCACCAAGTCTGCCCTTCTTTCTTCTTCTCGCCGACGATCTATCTCAACTTTTTTGGATCCTAAATTTTTGGATTCCTTTTTTTTGTTTACAGGGTTCCTAATGCGAAGCTGGATCGGGAGTCGACGGAGATTGAGATATACGGGATGCAGGGGATTCCTCCTGATGTTCTTGCAGCTCACTATGGTGAAGGTAAAAAAAATTCGCTTTCTTTCTTTTTTTTAGGGTAGGGTTTTGCTCTAGGAATTTAGGAGTTTGGATATTTGTGATTTTTTATTTATGTTCTTTTCTCTAGAGGGTAAACCATTCAGAATGGGTGTTATTGTTCTGGTGAAGAACCTGTAAGTTAAATTACAATTGTTGCTGATTTTTGTTCCTAAGATAATGTTTACAATTGCTATTGGCAGATTTTGTTTCTAAAGCATGGTGCTTTGCGTTTATTTTTTATTATCCTGGCACGAACTTAACACAAAATCTTCATTGATACATAGGTGGCATGCCAATTAATTTTAGTATATGTGTACTGGTAGGAGCTTTATGTGATGCATGGTTCTTATAAATTATGTTAGGATTTAGGAATCCTATACAATATACGAAATTAGGTTTTATATCCTTTGTAAAAATCGACACCGCGCAAGTCGTCCCTTAAAAATAATATACCCAAATTGAAGATCATAACCACATCCCCCCTAATATTTTGAAGAGATGCCCTAATATTTTGAAGAGATGATGTATCCAGATCATGACTACATCCCCATTAATATCTAGGATCTTACCCCAGTAGGTATTGGATGCGGGACTATTTTGGGGGATCTCACCATTATCCTGGGGAGGAACCTATCATAACATCCTTATTTATATATGAATGACATTTATGCCAGGAAATAATTGAGAATATATGGCCCATGCATGCTTGATTGTGTGTTTAGACACACACAAACACACACTATTGGAAGCTCCTTGTGATGTATATGGGTCTTATAATCTATGCTATTATTATACTGTAACAAAGGAAAACTGGTCTTTGTTAGTCACATGCTCCTTCTTGCCACATGTTTTTTATTAATTCACCCTAAATTTGTCACATGTCTATTATCATTATTTTACAATTTTATCCTTTCTTATAAGGAAAGTCCATATGTGCCCTATTACTTTATAGTATCAAATTTTTATCAGAAAAGTTTACATGTCTCTTATTATTTTACAGATTTATCCTTGCTTTATAGAAAAAGTAATAATAATAATAATAATTTTTAACCAAGATAGTGTTAATTAAATATAAAGATTTTTAACTCAAATTGGAATAGATCCTTAAGGAAGTTGATAAAAATAGGTAATAACCCTTTAAATAGATATAAATAAATAAAATACTTTGAACACAAGTAAAGTTATATATTTAATAAAATTATCAATTTTTAAATCAAATATAACTATTTTTAACTTAAGAAAGAATTCAAAAGTAGAATTTGAAATCAAACACAATTATATATATGATATTACTTTATCAGTTATAAACAGTGCGCAATGTGTGGGGTGCACATCTAGTTTTGATAAGGGTTTAGGAGCCTATATTTATGACATGTTTGCCTTGTGATCTTTGTATTTCTTTTTAGCAAAACATTTACTGAATGTGCTTAAATTTGTTTAGCTATTTGTTTGGGATATTCCTGTCAGAATGTGATTTGAATCCTATTGAACACAATGACTACATCAAGGCAAGTAGACAATCAAGTGTCCTAGCTGTGAAATAGATAAGAATAAAATGGTGCATTGCCACTTCTAGGAGTTTATCAAAGTGGCAGAAAAGCTCTGTCATTTTATCACTTTTTTCTGATTAAATGCTTTCATACATGCAATAGTTTTTGTATGTTTAATTTTATCTTTAGAATGTAGTAATTGACCTCAAAACAAATCTAAACCTGTCTTTGTGGGGATGCTTTTAACCAATCATTATTCAGATGAAGATGCTCCATCTAAGGTTGCAAAGGTGGAAGTTCCTTCCACTGGACCTGTTGGTGGTTTAGTGCCCGGATCATTGGGGTTTGGATTCCCTCCACAGTCAGCTTATGGTGCAATTCCGCCAGTGTAAGTTTCTGACTGGAACCTACTTGCTGTTAAGCCTACCTTTTTATTGAAGCTGGTGATTCTATATTTAGATATTTAATATTTTTATATACACGTCGAATATCCAGCCTTCAGAGTGCTAGATCTATATTCATGTATATCTGGATTTGTATGAACTGAAGCTCTCTAATGAAGCACTTTCATCTTTAGCACTTTTTCGCAGCTGTATTTGGGCTTATTTTTCCATGTTTGTTTTCTATCATCTAAATTCACTGGCAAATTTATCTAGCCTATTATTTTAATTGTAAAAGCATGCGCAATGTTTAATTTTTGTCTGAGGTTTTGATGGTACAAAGTATGTATTGGTTCATACAATATGTTTTGAGTGTTACTTATCTGGTCTAAATTTAAATTTATGGGCGATGGTAACAGGTATAACTTTGCTCCACTTGCTGCTCCGGGTTCAGGATGGCCACTTCCTTCGCGCCCTCCTCAGCCTTGGTATCCACAGCCTTCAGTTGTTCCAGTTCCCTCTGTCGCACCTATGGTGCCTAATCAGCAACAGCCTTTATTTCCGATACAAGGTGGCAGACCTCCTTTGTCAAATTCTGCAACAACACCCATACTTCAGCCTTCATACACTGTTGGTGCACCTGGATTACCATCAGTGGCTCTCTCCATGCCTCTTGTATCTCAACCGCTTTTCCCAATTACAACTTCCAGTGCCAATCTATCCACTCCAGTTGTTCCGAATCCAATAACTAATATTAATACAGCAGCACTGCCAGTATCTTCGACAGACTTCAAAGACAAAGCCGATGATGCTGCAAATGCTAATAGTTTGGTAGCAGGTAATGATTTATCTTCTATCTTTCTACTTTTAATGCAATACTATAATTCTTTATTCTTGAATTAGATTTTCCTAAATGTGCTTTTAAGTTAGATCTATTTGTGTGGCTCAGTTTTATGAGATATTCATTTGTGTATATTTTGTGGTCATCTATATGGAGGTTAGAAATTCTCGAACATCTTATGTATACATGTTCTAATGATTGAGCTATATCTGGTATTCACTTAGTGAGCTTAAAATTTTTTTTAAAGTCTGCATTCTTTATTTCCCAACCTCAATTCTTTGTATTGACAAGGAAGATTAATGTTTTGCTTATCTCCCTTGGCATAGGTAATATGCATTCTTATGCCTCTGGGCCAAATACTGGTGGCCCTTCAATTGGTCCTCCACCTGTGATTGCCAATAAAGCTCCTATATCTCAGCCTACCGCCAATGAGGTCTATTTGGTATGGGATGATGAAGCGATGTCCATGGTTAGTACATAAGAATCATGTTCCCGATTTTCCCCACACTTTTAATTTCTATTTTTTATTTTTTATTTGCTGAAACTTTATTGTAGGAGGAAAGAAGAGTGTCTTTGCCAAAGTATCAGGTGCATGATGAAACGAGTCAGGTAAGTCATTTCTCTTGAACCTCTCCTTTAAATTGGAGCATGTTGCTTCCACACCCTGATGGATGGATGAACGGTATTACATCTGCTACTGCTGTACTGAAACCAACTAGGTTGTGCTTTATCTTTATTTTTAAAAGAAATATTGGGTGTGTGCAAAAAATTGATGTGTTAATCGAAATTTTTTTATGAAAGATTGTGAGGAATATTGTTGGTCGTGTGATGCAGGACGAAATATTTACCAACTCGAAATTTAGAAACCAAGATGACTAATTAAAAGTAGAAACAAAACTAAGGAAATTAAGAGATTATATGAGGGTAAGAATGGACTGGAATGTTAATGGGCTGTAGAAAGGAGTGGGCCAACCCATGATAAACGCCAATGGGCTTTTAATTAGAACTGGAATCAAAATAGTAGAAGAGATTGAGGTCCATTTTAACCAAAAGGCCCAGCAAGCTACACAGTGGATGGCCCAACGTGATCAGTTGAAAGGCATGCACGAACAACCTGTTCGGGAGCTGCAAAGAGATGGATGACGACAATTTTCTAGCGTACAAACCAACATGACGTCCTCCAACAGCAGGTCAGTAGGAAGAGGTGTTTAAAATCCAAAGGACAGCCAAACGTGGCGACGTTGGCTGTTTGCAGATGTTGTCATGTAGGTCTGGTCGCAATGATAGCAAGTGACGATGAGGTGTTGCACGGATTTTTCCAGGAAGAAAATGGGATTCGAACAACCCAATGAGTAGAGAAGAGGGTTGGTCATTGGAGGCACTGATGTATGCAAGCGGCAGCAGCAGCGGTGATGGTTTGGGGAAGGTGGAAATGGGATGGGTGTACTTGTAGCCGTAACAGCAGGAAGAGACGGAGGTGTAGGACGTGATAAAAGTTGTCGGCATCACCATCAATGAGGTTGTCATGTAGGAGAATAACTACTGGGGCATCGGCACTGAAATAGAATTAATCAGCCAATCAACAGAAACTCAAAACACTTTAAAGAAAAAAGCTTTAACTTTATTTGATACTATTCATTCATCATGTTCAATATGACATATATATAGACTCATGAATAAAACCATTTTAAACTAGAAATATAAGAAAGTTAAAACAAATAATTGGAAAAGGTCTAAAATAAGCAAATTCAGAATAGATCTCAATTTTAATAGTAAAATCCTAAATGAAATAGAAATTCTAAAATGGTAAGTTTTTATTTCGTGTCTGCATCACCTTGTCAGAGTGCTTACTTCAAATCAGGATCCACTTGTTCATAGAAAAAATAAGATCAGATTACATAGAGAAAACTGTATTTATGTCATAATTTTTGAGAGGCTCTTTGCAAGAAGTTTCGAGATGACTTCAACCTAGCATCGGCTCACAAAATGTATGTACCGTGCTTTGTTTTGATGTTTTTATTTAATTTTATCTCATTTAAATTCATTCTCCTATGCTTCATAATAAGCGTGGGTGTCTGGGTGGAATGAAAATATAGCCTACAGGCTTTTGCCAATCGTAGCATTTCTTGTTATCTTTTTTCATCACAGTGCGGCCAGACTTGGCACAGGTCAGCAGCTTTCATTCAGCCCAAAAGTTCAATCTTAGTTTAAGTAAAGATTATACCCGATTGGTATTGTTCATGATTCTAAAAGGCAGGCTTACATGTTCTCAAAGTTTGTATCCTGTGTTTTTCTTGCAGATGAACTCTGTGGACGCTGCCATAGACAGAAGGATATCAAGAGCGGGTCTGCAAGTTGGATGGCATTCGAACTAGGTTAATTATGCTGGCAACGCTGTTGTTTCTATTCTTCCAACGGGAGGTGTTAACTGGTGGATGCAAATTCAAGCTCTACAATGGTCAATTATGCTTGTTTCTGCAATATATAGATTTTTCTGATTGCTTTATGTCGCAGTTCAGGCCGAACTCCATTTCACCATGGATCACAGAAGAAAGTTACTATTTCTGTGGCATTTAGAGTTGAAGCTTCTGATTTTTTTATTGGATTTCTTATGTGGGTGTATATTTCAAGTGGATAGGTAGAGGTAACTCCGACCAGTTCTCAATCTGTATTTTGTTACTTGTATTGCGACTGCCTATTGAGTGTTGGTCCATAAAAATATTCAGACTTAGGAAATGTGAGTTGCAAAAGAAATGCGAACTATTCACTTTCGTTTTTCTCATGTGATCCTCGCATGTGGTGGAATTGGTGTTTTAACTTTGATGGCAGGTAGTCTGAAGATGCCTCCACCTGAAGTCACCTGCACGTAGGCTAGTGTTTATATAAATGGCCAATATTTTAACTTTAGGTGGTTTTTATCTTGTTTCTCCGTGTAGTTATGGATTGTGAAAATAGGGGACTCGGGTGTGCGCACACTCACATCACCTTTTGCCTTTTAACTTGGATATTCTCCTTTGCAACATCCAATACACAGATGCTCACTTTTACTACGGAACATGTTGAAATATTGTTGATTAGTCCTTGATGAATCAAACGTGGTAACAAAATGAGGTAATATTTGCTCTAATGAAGCCGTAAGCACTCAATTTTCCCATGTATAACAAGAAAATTCTGTGCTTTAACAACTTATGATTTGGAAGCACATCCAAGGGATGATTGAAGCCAAGGCAGAAATCAGAAAAGTGAAAACCCTTCCGGACTCCATTCCCTAATCTTCTTTAGGGAGAAAAAAGCCATCTTCGGCAGTGAATCTTTTCTTAAAATTGCAATGGAGGAAATATGGTAGCTTCCTGGAGATTTCATTCGGCTTCACAATCCAAAGTATAAAATTTATTATGGGATCATTTTCCCATTTAACGTTTGCTTCATACCGAGGGTAACAATACGACGACCAACCAATACTTCGATGAACAAACGCATCTTTTTCTTCTTGTCGTCACGAGGTTTCTTGCGTTTTCCCCCGGCTCAGTTCTTTATAAGCATACGGCGCAGCTTGCAAATATGGAACGAATTCCAGAGAAGAGACCTGCAAGAAACATTTATTTACCACCGTTTGTGTGAATATAACCGAAGAGTCTTACATTCCCTTGGTGAAAGCAGGCGGTTTGGGATGAGAAAGAGATCTAATTTCTGGGGCAGAACTGGGAAACAATGTGTTAAGCTTATGCATTAGTATATCTGACTTTGATGGTATTTCATTCAGAAGAAACTGCTGCACCATTCCATGACCGAATCTCCTGGGCTCCTCAGCACCACTTTACTGACCTCGAATGGAGATTCCACGGCACTAAGCATCTGTGCTAGTACAATCCTAAGGGTTGCACCAGTAACTAATTTTATCCTTCTTGGAACGACGCCATTATACAGCATCCGCTTTCTGAATCTGTGTAGAGTATGGACAACAGCAATGAGAGCAGCTCCAACCGACAAGCTTCGCACATCCAAAGACCAAGCGATATGCTGATCAAAGACGATTGCTTTCGGGAAGAGTTTCTTCTTGTAAGCAACTTTCCACACATACCTGGCTCTGATCATCTGACCCATCAAAACTAGGTAATTGAGAAGCGCATTCACAAAGTACTTAGTAGCGTCTTCTTCCTGCTCATAATCTATCCCCAGGAAGAACTCTGTCACAAATGACAAAACTGGCGTCTTCTCCAGCTCAGTGCCGGTAAATAGCCCGAACATAAAGGAATGAGCTTTATGCTTTGTTGCACTAAGTATCTCCATAATATGCCAAGGCAGAAATCAGAAAATATGCCTTTTTCTTATAATAAATGTTTGCTCTGAATCTTGTATTCCATTGGAGTTATTCTTTATTGGTATTTTTTTCTATTGTTATCAAAGAGTAATTCGTTTCTTCCCATTTACCGTCTTTTTTTTATAATATTAGTCTTAGAGGAGGCGGACTGGAAGAAAGGATTGATTTGGTAATTTGCTTCATCCTAGATTTATACACATCAACTTTTCCAATCAATTATTCAGGTCTTATTAATAAAAGAGGTATTAAAAATTATATTTTGATCAAAAATAAGAAATTTAATTAATCAAAATAAAATGAAGGAAAAATAATATATTAAATTATTATTATATATCTCTTCATTTAATTAAAATTTATCATTAAAAACCCAGCCTATCATTGTATCATTAAATTTAGAGTTTTTATCATTAAAATCAAAATTTATCTCTAAAATCCGTTGTCTATGCTTAGTTTAAGTAAATTTATAAAACAAAGTTCAACATGTTGTATACGGATTAATATTTCTTTTTCTTCCATTTAATATGGAGTTATTGTTGAAGGCATAAAAAATTTCATAATTTCAGTCCATCATCGTCTATATTAATTTTAAAAATATACAAAAGTTTCTTTTATCTGTGGTTTTTTCGAAAGAAAAAAATCCAACTATCTCATTTTTCTAGTAAACCAATATGTCTAAGCTACATTCTAGTATATCAATAATAAATTAGTATGTATAATAAACTTTAAAAAAGCCTTGAAAACAAAAGCAAAAGTTTTATATATATATATAGGTTAGGATAACTTGGGGGTGACCGCAAGAAATTTCCTGCTTGCGGTCACCTCTAATTTGGACCGTCCGATCATAAGGACGGTTCAAATCTACAGATCTTAAAAAACCTTAACCTTTCCTCCTCCTCCCTTGCGCCGTCACCCCCCTCCTGACCTCGCCACGCTGCTGTTGTCGCTCATGCCTCCCCGACCCTGCCTGAGCCCGGGTCGCCGCCCCCACGCCAGTCGCAGCCACCGTGCCCCCTCGCGACCATGCCCTCGCCGCTGCCGTCACTTGCCATTGCCACCTCCCCAACCTTGCCCGCGCTCAGGCCGCCACCCCTGCCCGCCACCGTGCCCCCTCGTGACCCTGCGTTCGGGACCCTCGCTCTCCTCGTCTGCATTACCAATGACCTCTGCCACGCCCACACCCAATGCGCCACAGCAGTTCTCATCGCTCCACCCACACCCATGGGAGTGGGAGCAGCGAGGAGGAATGATAGTGGCCTGTCGGGCATGGGCACGACAAAGGTCATCTGCAACGCAGATGGGGACGCGAGCAACAACCGCAGTACGGGCGGGGTTGTGAGGGGGTGCAGCGGCGTGGCGGCACGGGGGAGGAGGAGGAGAGGTTAGGGTTTTTAAGATCTGTAGATCTGGACCGTCCTTATGATCATACGGTCCAAATTAGGGGCAATCACAAGAAAATTTCATGCAGTTGCCCCTAGGTTACCCTATATATATATAATATGGGGAGCACTCTTGTGCGCTGCCCCTTTTTCCAACGCAGGTAGCACACAGGCACTCCCTGTAAAACCCACACGGCTGGAAATCCCAACACCCCAACCGCACCCACCCCCCCCACCCCCTCAACCACCCCTGGCCGTGTTTTGTCAGCTCCACCGAGCTCCTCCCCGCCGTCTGCTGCCCCAGCCTCCTCCATGCCGACGTCCTCCTCGACCTTGTGACATTGGCCCAAACCAACTCCTTCCCCTCCCCACGCCGCTGCCGCCCTGGTCATGGCCATTCCTGCTCCACCTCAAGTGCAACATTGCCCCTCCCCTCTGTTTTGTTGCCGAAGTCCACTGCCCCTCCATCCCCTTCGCCGCCTGCAGCCCGATTGCCTCAACAGTTGCCTTCAGCCCCCTTTGTTGGCCGCTTCCTATGTTTCCCAACTGTTGTCGATGACATTTTGTTGGGGGAAGGAAGGGAGGCGGTGGCAAGGCGGCGACGACACTGGCCAGTGGGCAGCTGGCGGCGAGGTCACTGCGGTGGGGTGGCATGACAAAACAGAGGGGGGATGCGATCGGTCGGTAGGGGAAGAAATAGTGGAGAAGTTTGGGGTAGTTTCGTAATAAAAACTTAACTCTGTCCTAACTGGAGTCAATATTACAAAATACATCCCAAAAAATATTAAAAATACAATAAAATACCATAAAAACTTTACTTACTCGAGTCAATATTTTTTTATATTTTTTGGAATATATTTCAGTAATATTAACTCGAATCAGGACTAAGTCAATTTTATTACGAAACTACCCCAAACTTCTCAGAATTAATTTAAGGTCATTTACCGTGTTAGAATGATTTATTTATTAGTTTTGGGTGGGCTATTAGGTTCAGAGCATGTAATTCGAGTTAGAACTCGATTATTTTATTTTATAATATTTTATTATATTTTATTATATTTTTCAGGATACATTTCATAATATTAACTCGAGTCGGGACATAGTCAAATTTTTATTACGAAACTACCCCAGACTTCTCCCCTGTTTCTTCCCTACTGACACTGTTGGCCAGTGCTATCGCCGCCTCACCATCGCCTCCCTTACCCTAACAAAATGCCACCGCTGACAGTCGAGAAATAGAGGAAGCGGCCAATAAAGGGGGTCGACAACAGCTGTTGAGGCAATCGGGTTGTAGGGTAATGAAGGGGTGGCAGATTTCGGCCAGCCTAACACTGTAAAACATAGGAGGGGCGATGTCGTGCTCGAGGTGGAGTAGGAGCGGGCATGATCAAGGCGACGACGATGGCATGGGGAGGAGGAAGAAGTTGGTTTAGGTCGATGTCGCGGTGTCGAGGAGGACGCCAGCGTGGAGGAGGCCCGGGCAAAAGACAACGAGGAGGAGCTCAGTGGAGTGGCAAAACGCAACTAGAAGTGGGTGGGGGATGGGAGAACGGCTGGGGGTGTTTGGGATTTCCGGCTATTGGATTTCTATCCAACAATTAGGAGTGCAAGTGCACTACTTGTGATGGAAAAAGAGTGCTCCCTCTCTCTCTCTATATATATATATATAAGCTATGTAAAATACCTACCATGAACGATAAAAAAGGCAAACAAACTAACAACTCCATTTATTATGCTTTTTTGAAAAAAACGCATAATAATGCTTTTATTTTAAAGGTAGTGAAAATAGATATAATAATAATAAAACGAACGTGGGAACCGCGGATTGACCAAAGACGAGGAAGTAGAAGAAGCGCAGCCTGTTCATGACTTTTCAACGCCGGCTCAGACCCACTCCTTCCTTTGTTTTTTCCCTCTTTTCCTCAATGTCTCTTACATATGCCTCTTTTTAGATACACCGTCATTGTACAAGTCTCGCATGCCATATATCGTGAATTAATCATAAACTGAAATACTAATCCTGATAATTTTGAAGTGCAAAAATATTAGATGCAAATATTAAAATATTAATATTATGGCTTATAGACATGGATATATCTGAAAGGAAAATTAATTTATTTGTAAATTTAAACTAAATAACACCATCGTTAATATTTGTTTAACAATACATGCATAATTTCAAATCTCAATTTTTTTTGTCAACAAAAAACATGCTTTGTGCAAAAAAATTTGACTTTTTAATGTATAGAGGGTATTATTCATTTTATGTTAAAAATAACTTTAGCATTCAACTGGTCACATGTTGCCAATTAAATGTTATTTTAGGCAAAATATACAAGGCTAACTTCAAACAATAAAAGCAAAGTGAAAGTACTATATTTATATATTTTTTACAATTTATTCGTGGTTACGGTTATATAATATCAAGCAGATATTCAACATTTCATAAAAAAAACAGAAGAATTACCACTATTTTATTTTTTCTGCGAGGCGTACCCAATAAATTTCTAATCTTCCAGCAATCTTCCTCTTTGTTTGTAGCCAAGTCAAACAAAGACGAAGTGTTTTCCAAACAGAGGAAGGGAAGAGGAAGAAAGCAAAGCTCAAAGCCTCAATTCTTACCCCTTCCAATTCCTCTCGCCAACGTCTTCCTTCTTCTCCTCGCCTCTCCGCCTCTACACAACCATCTTCTTCTCCTCCCATTCCTTTTTCCATACACCTCGGTTTCTCTTCCTGCCACTCTCCATATCTCTGTTTCTGTTGCGGAGAGGACTTTTCTCTGTTTCTTGTGTTCTTAGATGAGTTCGGCGGCGCCTTCGACGTCCGGCGGAAATGGGTCGGCTGAAATATCTTTGCCCAGAAGGAATACCAAGCGGCCCAAGTGTAAATTCTCCTCAAAACTCTTTTGTCTTTCTCTGTTTCGTTCATTTTTTAAAAAAATTTGCGTGTTGTTTGGATGGATGTAGGGTGGCTGGTTTTGATGGTTTTCATTGGTTATGATCTTTGTTGTTGATGTTTTTGAGCTCAGATTAGTTGTTGTGTAGAGTTTAATTCGGATGTCACCCGAGTTGACTTTTCTACTGCTAGTTTTTGTTGGGTTGATGGTTTGCTTAAGATGATTATTTTAGCTTAGATTGGATGCTTATTGCTTTAATCACACACAAATTGGTTACGAAAGATGAAATTTTCTCTTCTCCTTCAGATTCGAGGTTCACTCAGCAAGAGCTTCCAGCCTGCAAACCCATTCTTACACCAAAATGGGTAATGCTTACATGAACTTGGATCTGAGTTCAATCCAATTGAGAGATCTTAAAACTTTTCACATAAATGAAGTGCCTTAATAACTCACTTTTGCTCATTATTATTATGTGTGTTTTCTGCAGGTCATCTCGGCTTTCACCTTAATTAGCATTATTTTTATTCCCATAGGAGTTGCAGCGCTGCTTGCTTCTAGAGATGTACGCCCATATCCGTTTATGGTCTTCACATAAAATGTTTATCTACATTTTTATGTTCTTTAAGAGTAATTAAACGCATTGTCTTCTGACACACTTGCTGTTGTTTATAAGGTTGTGGAAATTGTTGATCGATATGAAACCGAGTGCATACCAGAGGCCTCCAGGGATGACAAGCTTGGTCACATCCGGAATCCACTGTCTGATAAAAACTGCAACAGAACAATAAGAGTTAGTTCTCTTGTGAATTTGATTCATCTGCCATTCTTTTCTACTCTTGTGATATGGCAGGGATTTATTTCTTGACTTAAGTTTGAACAAACTAACAAGTCCGATTTCTATATATAGGTGCCAAAACGAATGGAACAGCCAATTTATGTATACTATCAGCTTGACAACTTCTACCAGAACCACCGCAGGTCAGTTCTTCTACGTTATTTTCATTTTGAATTTGAGTAGTTCGTTGCAATTTGTATTAGAATAAATGGTAAATGTTTATTTTTTCTTATAGATTTTGAGCAGCTCTTCTATGCTAGTTGCAAGGCATGTTTCATAAGTAGTATTTCATATTGGGGGAAAACATATGCTAACACATAAGATATGTATTGTGCTTCCATTGCACTTTTTGACTTGGATAGTGGGAAGGGGTGTTACCATTAATTCTCTGTTGAATTTTGATGCTTCCCAATTCCACAACATATAAAAATTGTTGCAGATTGATTAAGAATCGTTTGTTAAGACTATATATATATATATATATATTTTTTTTTTTTTTTAATTTTACCACAAAGGACAGTGATATGACAAACACATTTCATATACTTTCAGGTATGTAAGGAGCAGGAATGACCAACAGTTAAGGAATGCAGGTGATGCGAATTCCACCGATGGTTGTGACCCAGAAGATGATGCAAATGGAACACCAATTGTTCCTTGTGGTCTCATAGCTTGGAGTCTGTTCAATGACACGTATAACTTCAGCATCAACGGCCAGTCAATAACCGTAAACAAAACAGACATTTCCTGGGAAAGTGATAGGGAACAAAAGTTTGGAAGCGGCGTCTTTCCTAGGAATTTCCAAAATGGAACTCTCATTGGTGGCAAGTCTCTCAACCCTAACATTCCGGTGAGCTATACATTTTCATTCGTCTTATTAATTTAAGGCAATGAGAGTACTAACTTTCTGAAAGTTTTGCCTTATTAATACTGTGTTTACCCAATTAGAGCTTTGAGAATGTGCACAACCAGGTTAAACTCTTGGAATACTATTATTTCTGTATCATTTTCTCTGTTAGGACTACTTGTTATGCATACATATAAATACCTTGCAGATTTATTATAATTTACATTATTTCTTGTGCAGTTGGACAGACAAGAAGACCTGATTGTCTGGATGAGGACTGCCGCTTTGCCAACCTTTAGGAAGATGTATGGCAGAATTGAAAGGGATTTGGAAGAAAATGAAACTATAACAGTGAATCTAGAAAATAATTACAATACATACAGTTTTGATGGGACGAAGAAGCTTGTGCTTTCAACTAGTAACTGGTTAGGAGGAAAGAATGACTTTCTTGGAATTGCATACCTAACTGTTGGAGGGCTGTGCTTCTTCTTGGCAATGGTTTTCACAGTCATATACCTTGTCAAGCCCAGGTCAGTACTCTATAGCAACATCATCTGATTAACTATGAACACCATAGTAGTACATGATTTTTTTAGCTTGACATCAAAGAAAAAAAGCAAACAAACACCTTCTACAGTTCCCTTCAATTTGCTATTGTTTACATCCAGTTGCTCACTAACATTTTTTATGCTACTTGTAGGCGTCTTGGCGATCCAACATATTTGTCATGGAACAGAGGACCTGGTGGGCGCTGATAAATCATTGTTATTTATTTATTTCTTGTGTAAACTTTGAAGTCAATGTTTGTATACTTCTTTACGCGTGGAATTTTTACGATTTTGTGGAGTTTAATTTATAAAGAAAATGTCATGTACAATTGCTATGAAAAGGAATGCATGTATACTACTATATAGCTCATTGTTATTGCATGACTTCAGAAATTTCTTCCTTTTAATGCAACTATATCGATATTTTATGTTTGAGTAGGCGAAAGCTGTTGATAAGATAATTACGAGCATTTCATCCTAAAATTTTACTGTTAAAACAAAGTCACAAATTAGAGTTATAGCTTCAATTTGCAGGAGTTGCGTTGTTGAAGACATGAAAATTTGTGGGTTGTGACTGCAACAAAACCCCATTTTCGCTTAAGCCCAATAGCAACAAGAATCTAATTCTTTCGTACCAAATTGACAAAGGCTTAAAGGTCTTGTCAAGGCGCTAAAAAAATTCGGCGATCACCAGGAACCAATGTTCACTTTGGATGTGATCGTAAGTGATCTTGATCAAAGATTTTGAATCAGACACATTGAAGTGGTAGAGAATTGGCATTGTGGATCACCTATATTTACTTGATCAATGGCATAGAGAATATGACGTGTAATTTACAATATTGCTAATACAAAGCACTAATGTTTTTTTCTTAAATATAAACATTTCCATGTAAAGCTAGCAAGGTAAAGGCATTTCTTAGCGCCTAATCCGTCTGAGGATCAAGATGTTCTCCTACGCCTTAATTGATTATAGAATGCATGGTTGGTAAGTTTGGAACATTTTCTTTGCTAATTATACGTGGATGGCATAATCTAGCTAACTATATTATAACATGACATAGAGAACCATATTATAACACTATAAATGTTTCACAATTGAGGTCTGAACTTATCTACATATACTTAGCCGACATATAAAATGTTACCTCTTATTAGTTATTACACAGAACCTTAAATAGTGTTGGAAAATTACGTAGATAATTCCATTAATTACTAAAGTGTATGCAGTTATTTTGCATGCAAGACAAATGTATATGCAAAAGCTAGGAATCCTCCTTTATTAACAAAGAGGAAAGCATCTATTCTCTTACACAACAGAGCAAGCTGATAACAAGTAACTGTAAATTAAATATGGTACTTTCTAGCTAACTTTGAACTACTAGCATCTCCATTTTCTTGCATTGATCTTCCAGAGGTGGGTTTAAGCAGCTTGGTAAGTGTGTTTATACAATACATATGCTCAAATAAACATCTTCAATCTTGCTTCTTTGATCGATTACATGTATGGGATTACTCGTACAACATGTATAAACCATATTAGTTAATGTAATGGATGTGAACTGCTTTTTATCAAATGGTGTGCTGCAATCTGAGACAATCTTCAAATCCACAAAAGCCACAGACTTGGTCCCGGACAAGCTTTAACAAAGCCACCGGCATAGGTGCAGAAAAGGTCCCCCAGTCTTCTAATCTTTGCTGAAAGAGATGTTCACATTATATATCTTATATATACGTATACATACCAAAAACTTACGGGAAAATACCCAAGGTCCCCACTGTCCAACTACTATTGCTAATTAATTCATTAAGTGATGTATAATTATGTAATATATACCTTAATCCTTGCATGCAATATATATATATAGCTAGCTGCATGACTCGCCTTCACAAGAATGATCGATAACCACAAGAAATGTGGTGTCTCTTGGTCATATCAGTCTCTTTGTCATTGCAAATCATTACCGACCCATTATTGTGGCCTTTTTGTGCCATGGATTGTATATAAAGACCGGTATATATCTCATGACCACACTACACAGACTTGCAAATAGCTATGAACATGATTGCAAAGTAACACAAATGGGTCCTATATATATATACTCCCCATGAAAAGAAGCACTTGTGTCTCATAACATACATATATATAATTAGCCTTGATCAAGTTGTCCAGCCTTGATAATATTGTCACCACTTAGCAAGGGTAGCATCTCACAAGTCACAGCTATGAAATTCTGCTTAATTTAGGGTTATGAGTTTGATATATATCATCATCATTATTATTTTTATCATACACGTAATTTACTCTATTCCATACATTGGATCATCAACATGAATTTCGCAAGCTATGAAAATGAACGGTATTGTGTTTGGTTAGAAAGAAGAAATGAATCAATAAATAGATCATTCAAGCATTTGGTTTGTATAAAAATATGTTTTCCTTGGACGCCCCAAAGGAAGATTTCTATTGCACATAAGATTTCTATTTCAATACTTTATATATGTTGATCAATAATATTTCAGCTAAAAACCTTCTCTTGTTTAGTACTCCAACTTTATGTAATTCATTTAGCTTCGTGAAATTTTTTATTTGGTTCCAGTACTTACAAAGGATGGTATTATTTTCCATTCACGTAGACATGCGAGGTACTGGATAACAAAGCACATGAACGTACCATATACACCATTCAAACCTTTCAAATTCATGACTAAATTATATGCCCACTCTTAAATTAGC
>JAURVB010014080.1:0-10845 GCA_033002965.1 Piper betle | reverse complement strand
ATAAATTTTTAACATAATCTAATAATTTATCCCTTTTATTTTAATTATTAAAATAATTATAATAAAAATTAAATTTAAAATATCTATTAATTTCTATAGCTTTTGAAAATGTTAAAATGGTGGATATTGAATTTTATCGATCTCTTATTTGTGTACCTTATATTTGATATATATATATATATATATATATGTATATATTATTTTGTAAAATTTGCTAAAAAAATTCAAATTAAAATAATATCTTATATAAGTTATACAAGGGTAGCTCATATAAAATTTTACCTTTTCTTTTAAACGTAGCAACGAGTCACAAACAACTGAATATATGTTGATGGTTTAAAACAGGCGAAAATTTCATATGACTAATTAGAAGAGCATGAAGTTAATTTGTTGCTTAAAAAAAGTGGTTTGTTGAATCTCTCTAATTACCTATGCTAACCTTTGCAACTTCTAATCTTTGTTTTTTGGTTCATCTCAAACTGTCTCGAATTTGGTAACACCCAGGCTGCCATTTTGTACCAAGGAAGAGTCTTGCTGGTGCTTATACAGTTGTTGAATTTATCGTAGTGGTCGTCTTGCTATAGGCAATAGTTGTGGACTATATTCTACGCGTACGATCTAATGAAGAGCAAGTAACCAGCTCATGCAAACATTCTAGAAAGGCGACAAAAGCAATAAAACAACAGGTTTCTCATATGCCCCAATGAAATTAAATAGAAGCTGAATTTTTCCTTTCCATCGACAGCCTCTATGCGTTGAAGATGATAAAAAAAAGAAGGAGCATACATCACTTACCCCTCTTTCACCGAGTCCACTAATCACTTAAGCCCTCTTTTCAAAAAAAATATCACTTAATCACCTTCTAAACTAATGTCATTAAATAAAAATTGTTAAGTGATGACATGACAAGTTTATAACCACTTAATTAACAAGTTAATGGGCCACATCATAAAATAAAATTAATTAAATTAAATATAAATATTTATTTTAAATAAAAATTAGCATAATAATTGAATATTTTATTTTATTCGACTTTATTCTCTGTAAGTTTAATTTTTAGCCTATAAGCGAAAAAAATGATAATATTGCGTGTCACATTTGACTTAAAAAATGACCACAATGAATAATTAAATAAAATAATAATTTATCTTATTTAATTATTATATATATTTTAGTGCATATATTTTATTTTATCATAATATTTTATTTTACAAAATAATTAATTTTATTTTGTTATGTGACAGTGCCTCATAATCTATTAACTGATTGTAAGCTTGCATCTCATCACTTAATGGTTTTTATCTAACGATGCTAGTTTAGATGGTAATTAATTGATATTTTTTTGAAAGGAGGGGGCAAAAGTGATGAGCAGACTTGGTCAATAGGATCTAAGTGATGATTTGAGTAATTCTAGGGGACCTAAGTAATTTTTGCTAAAAAAATAAATAGTTTTAGTGTACAAACAACCAAGGCCCCAGGGTTATAACCATATTTGTGGGTACGTAAAAGTGAAATATATAATTAGGACTATCATGTGAACGCATCATTCTTCTTTCTCAACAATTTAATCAAACTGCCATGAAAATTTTTTTTAATCAAACTGTTTTGAAAAAAAGAAAGCAATTTAATTAACTAGCTATTTAATTACAAAAAGAGTAATTTACACGTGGGAGGGAGCGAATATCATTTATTATGAATTGGTGGTAGAAATTTTTATTATGTGTGAGAGGGAGAAAAAATGTACTTGTTTACATAATACCCACTTTACCCTCAATGAAAATTTATTTAAGGGGAGGGAGTTGGTTCAAAAAATAAAAATTGTAATATATATAAGATGGGTTAGTTTAGGAAATAAAATGAGTTGGTTTAGGAAATTAGAAGTGCATAAAGGGCATTAGGGATTGAAGTGGGAGGGATTTGTCGGTGGGAAGCGATGGTTGCCTAGTTCAGCAACGACGAGAAAGAGTGCTAATGGCGACATTCTTGTTTTTTCTTGTGAGTTGATGAGGTGGAGTTCATCAATTGCAGTCTGCATCAACGGGTCAGGTGGGGAGTGAAGTTTCTGAATAGAGGAAGAAGAGGTAAGGTGTATGTTTATAGGAGGCTACAGGGGAGTATTTGCGATGATGGGTAGCTTGTTTTTATTTTGTTTTTCATGGACAGAGACTTGGGTGGGCTGTGTGATGATGGTTATATTAGCTTGATTTTTGTGGTTGGCTCTCGTTGCACCAGCGTTTGGCGTGGATGATGATATCATGTAGTACGGATCCGATCACATAGTAAGGAGTGAAGATGGAGGGGGAAAGATTAGCAAAGGTGAACAAAATATAGATAGAAAGTAAGAAAGAAGAGAGGATGAAGGGGGAACTCATTCTTAGAAATAATGGAGGCTTATGTAACAAGAGAAGCAAGGTACTTACAATCGCCAACTATTGATGAAGTTGTGTTACATTATTGTAAGTCATTAATGACATACAAATTCTATGTTGAATTCAAATGGCAATGACAGACAAGGAGAGGAACAAAACAACGAAGTGGAAATATAAGCAGAAGACCACTATCATAGAATGAACGAATTAGATGCACTTAGAGAGGAGAAATCAAGAATGTAATTACATTATCCGGTAGTATTGTGGTATCCCACTAGTGACGTAATATACTTGTACTATATTTTACATAGTAGGGTTGAAGATCCTCATGATAGGGTTATCAAAGGTGAAGACAATACCCTTAGACACCATGGTGCAATGGAACAAAAAAAGAAGGGGGGGGGGGTGATAATCGAGCGAGCGAGAGCTCAACTTGTGTTCAAACTCGACACGAGATCGAATTAGTTTTGAACATACATGTTCGAGTTGGACTCGAATATCTTTTATGTGTTCGAGCTTGAATACACTTAAACTGTTTAATTTTTCCAAGCTTGAACCCAGCTCGTTCGGGAGCTTGAAACCGGCTTGATTAAAAGTACCTCACTTAAAAAACATGCAATCAATATGGATTGAACCCACAACCTTGAGGTCATAAACTTGAATACTTACCATCTCAACTATCTCACTTCTTTGTTATTATATTGTGTATATATATATATATATATATATATATATATATAAAATATAATATAAAGACTATATTATTATATTATTTTATCGAGTCAAGTTCGAGTTATAACCGAGTCTAGTCGAGTCGAACACGGCCTTGCTCAAGCTCAGCTCGTAAGATTTGAGTTCGAGTTCGAGTATTTAAATGTCGAGTTTCAAGTCGAGTTAAGCCGAGCCGAACACTAAATGCTCACGAGCTGACTCGCTCAATTAGCAACCCTAAGTGTGGGGTGCTCATTCCTTGAAGTGATGGAGGCTTATGTACCCCGCCAAGCAAGGTACAAACACTTAGAAATCAGTGATGAAATTATTTTCATTAATGCGATGTCATTATTGACCTATGAGTATTGTTTTCAATTCATATGACAGTGACATGCAAGGAGGGCCATAATAATGAACTGCAGGAAAGGATAGTGGATGACCACCATCTTGAAATCAACCAATGTAAAACATATGAAGAGGAAAATTTGATAAGGTAATGTCATCATACACATTCTTTTGGCATGTAATTGGTAATATAATGTAAGAGTGAAGGAATTCATTGATGACATTGTGCAGACATTGCGAATTAGTAGAAGTCCATGACAAAATGCGTGAACGGATGCATATGGGTGTAGTTGCAGATGATAATATCCATGATGGAAATTCCAAGCCAGATGCGGCCGACGACGACCTGGACAGGGAGTGGGGGTTGGAAGACTTATTTCCTAATAAGGAGACGAAGACAACAAACCATAGGATAGAGAGAACGAAGTGTTTGCTGACACCGAACTTACTTGTATAGTTGATGTGAGGGAACTCATTGATGCTTGGAAGAATTGGGGAAGGTGTTTGATCCAATCTCATGGCTACCAGTTGATATCACAGATGAAGGAAATCCTATTGAAGCTCTAGAAGAGCCAAACTTACATTTGATCCTTGTTATGATTGCCATCAAAATGTAATATTCGGCACATTGAATTACCCTAATTGTATTGGTACATTTATCATTAATCGTTACTATTTGATAGTCGATGTACCTCAACTCTAAACCCACAAATAAAAATAAACCCTAATCACAATATAAACTCTAATGAGCTCGCTCTAACCTCAACCAACATAACTTACATACTAAAAATCAAAGCTTTTTTCACCATGCCTTACCTACAGCCATCCTACTAGTGTAGGAGAATGAGAAGGGGGATAGGTACAAATGCAGAAGTTGAACCACCCACCGCCGAAGAAGACAAACTGTGAGACGAGAATGAACCACACCGCCACCCTGCACCAATGAAGATCACAACCCACACCACCAGAGTACGCCGCCAAAGGTCACAACCCACACCATTACGATACACTAACGAAGATCACCACCCACATAGTGCACAACCACCCACTGCCAACAAAGAGGGAAGAGTGAGTGAAAGGTGTCTCTCTTGCAATGTTTGACCATGTGAATGAGAAAGAATTCGGTGGGTTTGTCAAACCGGCGACCTGAGTTAGGGTTTTATAATCACTAGCAAGTCAGTTCGAGTGCTTGTCCAGGTCGGTTCAGCTTTCAGAACAAATACATGGGGCAGAGGCTGACCGTATGTACGTGCTATGAGGGTTCTTGTATACCTAAGTATATGATGATAACGTCAGATACGCAATAAATCACTATATACATGAGTATATGTGTGTTTATTTCTTTTCGTTCGTTTGATCTTAGAATTAAATTCAAGCGATTGATTGTATTACGATGCGTTGGTTAGGATTTTTAGTACGCGGCAACAGAGGCGTGGCCGAGTACTTGGAGGCGGAGCTTGGGATGAAGATAGCTTGTGGGTTTGAGATGATGGATCAAATGAGGATGAAGTTGGGGTCGGATGGGAGGGGAGTGCTTGGGATGCGTTCACGGAGAGCTTCGAGGGCAGTGGTTACTGTAGGGATCTTTCTACCTGGCTCCAAAGAGTATAATGTGCTGTTGGAGAAGGTGCAAGAGTATTTCCGACAGAGTAATGTTCTCTGTCGATCCAGGTATATCTCCTTCCTGCTTGATCTTTCTTTACCTCTGCCATAGTATTTGTTCTTGTGAGAGGGGAAAAATGCATTCTTTTACTTTGTTGTAACCTGTTAAGTGTACGATATGGCGCTTTAGATTAATTCCAGGCTTCCAGCCGGTAGAATGTGCAAATTTAAAATTTTGCTGACAAATTTGACGGGCATTTTGATGATCTTTTATTTCCTAGAAATAGTTTTTGCTACTTGTTTCTCGTTGAAATGATACACCTATTGGTTCGGCTGCATGTGATAGTTCTACAATTTGTTATTCCCTTCCCCATCTTATGTACAAGTTCGATCGCGTTCGCTATTTGTATGTTTGGTCGTCTTGTTTTTTTTTACTGCCTTATTACTATTTTGCGCGGGTTTATGAACATGATTGTGTTTATTATGTAGTGAAGGCCATTTTGATGATCTAATCAATTATATGCTCGCTCCTTGAACTCTGCTCATTTTTCTTTTTTGAACCAGCTTTTTATGACCTCTTTTAGTTCCATTTGTTTCTCTCTCGATTTTGTCTTCTTTTTTAGTGAATTATTTAATGCTCCTGGTTGACGGCACAGAGTACTTTAAATCTTTTCTCTTCCATTTGTCGTTGATAACTTCAAAAAATAATGTCGTCTGTAATGGTCAATCCTTTGGACCGTAGTTTTTCAGTGGATTTAATGTTTGTAATTTACAGATGAGATCATTATTAGATGTTACAAATTTTCTGCTGTTGGATCTTATGGTAGATTATATATTGTATAAATGTTGATAGTATATACTCATCAGTCTTCTCATTTTGTAAATAACTTCATACACAAATATACTATAATAAATTTGGAAAAATTCTGTTTCTTTTAACTTATTATGTTTTTGTCGGTCATCAGTGAGATGTTGAATGCTCCAGTTAGACGCATCGATGAAATTCTTTCTCTACCTTACACAGCAGATGATTTTGATGGTTCCAAAGTCCCCCTGCTGATGATGACAGATGGCTCTACAGTGGAGAGAGTGAGTCAAATGCTGCTCTACAAGAAAGACAAGAGGAGATGGAGCTTTATGAAGCACGGCATAAGAAGGATGGCAAAACTCGAGAAATGGGATCTGTTGACTAACTTTCTGTGTCTGGGGCAAACAACATTGACTTCAGTGACATTGCAAAATCCATGCAGGCTTTTGTGCAAAAAGTATCTAGCTTTGAAGGAGCAGAAATACTGGAAAACAGGTATGATGTTAAAACAGATCAAAGTTGATTTCTGATACTGTCTGCTGGAAAAATATTGCACAAAGTGTGATAGTTCTGGAGTGCAGCGGAAACATACGAAATGTTGTTTTGCACCAATTTTAATGTGTCATTGTGTATGTTCATTTATTTATTGTAGTAAAATTTCAGTTTCAGATAGTATTGCTAGTGAGGAATTGGCTTGTATTTGTATTATGAACCAGACTTTCTTTTGTTTTTTGTGTTACCTGTTCATTGTAGGGATGACAAGGCCGTAGATGTAGATGTTGAATGTTTTCTTAAAGATATTGAGTCGGCAGTGGGAGGCGTGGGCCAGAATTTTGATAATGGCTCAGATGGTAGATCTACATCTTCAGAGATGGAATTTGGTGAGGCATTTTGTCTTTTATCTTGTTTTTCAAATGTTGCTTAATTTTTTTATATAATTTCCTATCTGGACAAGGATTTGATCTATAATATATAGCCTGCGCAGATGATAATTATTAGTTAACTTGCATGTGGCAAACCTATAACCTAACGCTAGTTCTGTTATCTTTTCAGGTAGTTCATTTTCTTATTAAAACTGTCATGAACTCATTACTATTTCTAAATTGAGGATATGTCATGTTATTTACATTTGTCCAACTTATAGATTCAGACTTTGAAGATGGTGACGACATAGGGGATGATGAGGAAGGACAAGATTCTTTTATGCAATCTTATTCTGATGTTCTAAATAAGCAATTGAAAGACACTACACTGCAGAAAAGTTTTATTCGTGCAAATCAAACATCAGAAAGTGCTAACAAGGTAAGATGCTATATTGCTGGTGATCCCCTGTTGTCATTTCCTTTTTCTTCCTTAATTATTATGGAACACTGTTGATTATTGCTTCTCATGTGATGCAGGGTGCTTCTACTTCTAATGTTTCAAATGACATGGATGTCGAGTTTACGCCTGTTGATGTGGACATAAACCTTGTGAAGAGTCTTCTCGATTCATTTTCTTCCCAACAAGGTTTTCCTGGACCTGCTTCTAATTTGCTTGGTGTAATGGGGGTAAAGCTCCCAGAGGATGTGAGCAAGAAGGATGCATAGTTCCACAGCTGATCCGCAGGTTTGAGTAATTTGTAGTGTCTTCAGAATTAGTTTTCATCTTGATTGGTGTTGAGTATGGAGCCATTGTGTATAAGTAACATATTGTTGCTCAAGTTAAAATTGAGAATGGTTTGTAAAGAATAACTATTTACTCCCCAAGAAACAATAAGAAGCATCCGGCTGTCCGGGCGAAAATAAAAACCTTTGCCTTCATTCCTTGTGAAGTTTTGACCTCCTTGATGGCCTTTTTAACCATATTTTAGGCATTTGCAATATTCAATTAGGCGAGTTCCGTGATTGTCCGACCTGACAGTAAGGTACCTTCATGACTTCTACTGGTCTGTTGGTGGCGGGCTTGTGCGTGTGCCATTTAGAAAAAGATTAAAACTTTTAAATCCCTTGCTTTACATCTTATCAAGTTAAAGGGGTTGGAATCTTGCGACAGGGATTAAGCTCGAAGAATGTTAAATTATCCCGATTTGTTCAGTGTACAATTTTCGTTGGTTTGTTCACTTATATGCCGTTTAAAATTGCTTTACACGTAAGGAGTGTTAAAATTAATATCAATTGGTCTTTTTTCTTTTATAGTTTGAACTTTGAATCATTTAAAATTTTTTTAAGCTTTTGATTCAAGTGATAAAGAATTTAAATTCACACCACATGCATGGTATTTTTCTTTTTTTCTTTGTTTGAATCTCATAGTAATTGTTTTGAATCACGGTATAAAAAACTACTAAATCCGCAAAATTTGCTTGACTTAGAGAAGGGAGACGCCCATTTTAAGAGAGAGAGATAGAGATTGATTTGCTAAGGCAATGATGCAACTTGGCGAGGTTGACCTAGGCACGTCTATTGCAAATGTGAGGCTGAAGGGCGATTCTTATTAAAAAAGAGCTATAATTAGAAGTTGTAGAGGTCCCCACTAGTGTTGCCAACCGATTGATTCGAACAGCATGAAATTCGTTCCAACTTAACTCGAAATTGAACGAGTTTTGAATATATATACTTGAAACTCGACTCGAACCTATTTTATATTATTCCAACTCGAATATACTTAAATAGTTTAATTTCAACGATCGAATACACTTAAACAGTTTAATTTTAACGAGCTTGAAACTAGCTTGATATAATATCAAAAGTAACTCATGACTCGCTCAATTAGCAGCCCTAATTTATGATTGTCTTTTTCACCCTTTTTCTTGAGACTCTCTCAATTAAGCTATCCCATTACTTTATTATTTTATTGTATATAAATAAATATAACTAGTTATGATTAAATTTATTGATATATATATATATATATATATAAGCTATCTTAACCAAGGGCAGATAATGTTTATGTCTCCAACTTTAATTTTGATTGTTCAATTAAAAGGACGACCTATATTTTATTAAAAAAATAAAAAATAAAAACAAAACACCCCCATCACTACCATCATTTAGTACGTAGTCAATAATAACATTTATTTATGATTTTAAATGTATTTTGAGTAGATAAGTGATATTATGTATATTATTATATTATATTATCGAGTTAAGTTTGAGCAAGTTTGTAACCGATTGAGTTAAGTTGAACATTAACTTACTCAAACTCAATTCGTAGGATTTGATTTTGAGTTCGAAAATTTAAATATACGAATTTCGAGTCGAATTAAGCCGAGCCGAATGCCAAAAGCTCACGAGCTAACTCGCTCAATTAATAACCTAGGTCCCCACTCCTTAAATATAAGTTCACAATAAACTTACTAATTAATATTTAACAAAATATAACTAATTGTGGCAATATGAAGAATCACGAAGGTAGACAAGTCCAAGGCCAAATAATAAATACTTGTATATAAATGCACGATAACTCTCATTGACCTAGACTCAACCACTTGGAAACATATATTGGCCATGGGCCCATGCACAGGCTCAATGAACAAAGTCTAAAATTAAAGAGTCCTTTGGTAATTTATTGTCCAAAGATCTCCATAAGTTTGGATGAGCTTAGGGGCTTTGGGACCGGCTTTGGCTCCACCCCATGGAGGGGGGTCCTCCAGTGACAATAGAGGTTGTCTTACGTTCCAAAGCAAAAGCAAGGAAAGAAGGGGGTAGACTTTGAAGCTTCTTCCTGTTGTATCTATCAAATTATTTTCCACATCAATTTGACAGCCTTGTCTCATGTGTTTACGTCTCCTGTCTCTACCAATCAGCTTTTCGTGTAAAAACATAATTTTTTTCAAATTTACGAAATTATCCAATGAGTTATTTTTTGGTCATTTGAATTTTAAAATATATGAGTTAGCCATCTGACTCACCCGTCTCATGCATGATGTATGACATAAAAGTAGTTGTACGTCTTGATACTAAAAATTGGCCAAATTAGCAACTGGCCGGGTAGCATCAATCCCATACAACTACTTGTGCATGGACCTTGACAAGACTTCAGCTCATGTAAAATCAAAATTGCTTGCGTTTAGAAGTAAACATAAAAGGATGAGTGGCAGCGATAAATCAAGGAAGCTCCTAGATCATATTCATGATCACACATGGATGGGGGACCAATTTGACTCTATCACGAGCCAACGAGTGAGTTGAGGCTTCAATGTTTGAGCAAGTTGATAGCACCATGGTAGGACCACTATTTAGGAAGATTCCTTGTAAGTCCTTGGCATCTACATAAGAAGACGCTTGCTTTGAGCTAGCTAGAAGAAAGCCCGTGGTACATACGTTGAGAGAGAAGCCATGGCCGACGAAGCTTTGATGCTCCTTCGCCGGGGGTACAGCCCACGGCCTCGTCGTCTTCTTGCTCTCATGGCTTCGCAAAGAGGCGCTCTCCCTCAAAGGCCTGCCCCGCCTGATGGAGGAGCTAAGGACGGAGTTGCAATTCGTCGCGTCCTCGCAAGAGGGCGTGGCAGAGGAGGAGAGAAAGGTGATATACTCAGAACGCGGCGGTTGCAGCTCCGAGACGCTGCTCATGAAGCGGAGGAGGTGATGGACGAGTACATGTACTACAAAGCAAGATCTCCCAACTCTCGCTTTGTGGGTATTCGCGAGGCCTTCTTCTCCGCCGTCCACTTTGCCGGAGATGCACCAGATTGCGTCTCGTGCCCAGCTCGCCTACAAAGAGTTCGAAGCTATCAGCGAGCGTGCACGGCGTTATGGCCTCCTAAACACACCAACAGCAACCCCTGCTCGCGGTGGAAGCAGCCATCATCAATCACAACGCTCGTCCTTCCCCAACTACGGCGACGGACCTCTCATTGGGTTCGACCAAGAACGAGAAGCGCTTGTTGGGTTGCTAAGATCAGATGGTGAAGGCCGGCGTGTGGTCATTGGAGTGGGCGGGATGGAAGGCGCGGGCAAGACCACGCTCGCCTGTAGCGCTTACCAAGAGGTGAAGTCGTCGTTCGATTGTTCTGCTTGTATCGTCATCTTG
>JAURVB010014078.1:0-13122 GCA_033002965.1 Piper betle | reverse complement strand
TGCACTGCCAGAAAACCACAGCAACACCCTGTACACATTCACTGGTGATGTGTATGGCTTAGATAGGAGTCAACATAAGCAAGTCATAGCCTAAGTCCTCTACAGACAAACCAACCTATTGACAAATGTCTTGACTATGAATATATGCATACCAATTAGAGTCAAATAACACAATTGTAGGTGTATAGTGGATAGAAGGTACCCGTGATGACAGCTGCATCCTAAATCACCTTTCAGCTCCCGCAGCATACATCTGCACTGTAGCTCTGGCCTGTATCTGCTCCCTCAGCCTGTGCCACATTTTGTGTCGGTGCTCATGCGAATGTCCAAAGCAGCTAGACTAGCCTGACTCTACTGACCCTGGCCTTGGACCGTTGGTCTTGTCGGCCCTCTCTGGCCTTGGTGGCCTTAAGCTCCGCTGCTACTGGTCACCTTTTCCCCTACTCTTGAGGTTGGGTTGGTGGTGTAGTGAGAAGTGGCCGCCATGGTGGTCTAGGCAGTCCTTGCTGCTGCTGCTGCTGGCGCCGGTACTGCTTACCTGGCTGCCTTGGGCACTCAGCTGCGGGTGCCCTGTGTCTCCACACTCAAAGCATGCACCGGTGGTTCTCCTACAGGCACCCTGATGGCATGTCTGGCACTCTGGATAGATAGGGCACTCTTGAAATCACCCCACTACCCTTGGAAGGTTTGCTTTTCTGGGGGAACCTCTACACATACTGCCCCTCAGCTGGGTACACCATCACTTCACCACTTGTCTTACGTCTCTGTGGCTGTGGGCTCCACTGATCTTGTACTTTGTTCTTCTGCCCCTTATTGCTAGACAGTGTGGTGCCCTTGGCCTAATTGCATGAGTCATAGGCATGCTCGCATTGTAGTGCCCTCGTGAAGCCATCTGCAAGAGTCACACAGAAGAATGTCACCACAACCGCTCGCAAACTAATGCATAATCCTGACACAAAGTGGGCAGCCCGCTCCCTCTCTAATGAGAAGCTACCTTGAACAAACCTTTCTAGCATCATGAACTTGGACTGGTACTCCGCTATGGACATACCCTGCTGCTACCTCAAAGATAGAAACTCCATCTTCTATTTTGCCCTGACGGTGGCGGAAAAGTACTAGGAGTAGAAAACTTCTCTAAACTCGTCCCATGTAATATTCTCGAGGGCCCTACCCTCCATAAAGGCTATGTGGGCAGAGTCCCACCAAAGTCTGCCCATGCTCTACATAGCGCCAATGGCTACACACACCCATAGCCTAGGGGACACCCCCAAGTGTATGACACTGCTCTATCTGCGTCAATCCACTCCAACACAACCTCAGGATTGTGCTCACGTAGAATAGATATCCCTCATTCTTAGGGAAGCGCTCAACATCCCAACGTTCGCGGGTGTGCCCAGGGCCCTGACTGCCTGAGCCTTCTCCAACAACAAAATGATGGGTTCTAGCTATCTTCGCCTCACTACCAATCTATTTAGGTAGTGGAAGACCCACTGGCATCCCCGAAGTTGGGATCTCATACAAACCCTACAGTATGTTGCACAGGTGGAACATGGGGATACTTAGTCAGGTGTGTAACGACCCGCCATTTTTCACGATATTGTGGGCCTAACTGGCTAGGTGTTACTCAAAAGTAAAGTAATTATGTCAAATATTTTTTATAAATAATAACATATATAAAGATCTCACAGTCTTGGACCGTTTCCCAGTAGCCACACTTATTTCTCAATTAAATAAAAAAAGAGTCCTCATATTTATTTTGCTCCATACTCTGGATGTCAATCACCTAATCTCGTATCTGCACACCTGCGAAGGCAATTCCGCGTTAGTGATTACAACACTAAGTAGTATGGAGCAAAATAAATATGAGGACTCCTTTTCTTTTAAATTGAGAAATAAGTGTGGCTGCTGGGAAACGGTCCAAGACTGTGGGATCTTTATATATGTTATTATTTATAAAAAATGTTTGACATAATTACTTTACTTTTGAGTAACACCTAGCCAGTTAGGCCCACAATATCGTGAAAAATGGCGGGTCGTTACAGGTGGTATCAGAGCAAGGTTTCCCAAAAGCTCACATCTTATGACTCAAGTACCTTGTTGAAGAGTCTAATATTTTATTTTTCTCCAATAGGGTATGTCATTAGGGAATTAGTGGACCTCCCTAATAAACCTAAGTAATCATTGAAAAAAAAATTAATGAACCATAACGGAATAAATTTTAGATGGCAGGCACCCGAAGGAAGTCGAGCCAAGCTGCGCAGTCGGACACAAACCTTGAGAGTGTGTTAGGCCAAATTTTGACGGCCATACAGGGACTAGCGCAGGCTTCAGAAAATACCAGTTCTGTTGTTCAGAACATGGTGCAGAGGTTACCGGGATTGGTAATGGGGAATGGAGCTCCAAATTCGGCTGCGGGTCCTAGTAACGTCCCAAATGGGGATCAGGGGAGCGCCCAAGAGCGGGTAGGAATAGCTGACCCGGGCGAGCAAGGAGAACTTCCAAACCCGGTGCCACCGGTAGTCCGACAAGTGGTACTGCCAGATGGGGATGACAGTGATCGATACACTGTAGAGAAATTCCGGAAGAACGGAGCTGAGGTATTCATTGGAGGGACTGATCCAATGAAGGCGGAGAGCTGGTTGGACATTACTGAAAAAGCATTTAGAGCTCTCTCTGTGCCTCATCGCCATCAAGTGAGGTTGGCGACATGCATGCTTCAGGAGGAAGCATCCTATTGGTGGAAGTCCATGGAGAAGACTGTGTTCCATCAACGGGAGATTTCGTCCATTCCTTGGGCGGAATTTGTAACAGCTTTCAATGGACAATATTTTCCTGAGTCTGTTGTCCAGAAGAAAGCACTGGAATTTGCCACTCTAACTCAGAAGGATGATTCAGTCCGAGAGTATGCCAAAAATTTCTTGCAACTGGAGAGATTTGCATCTGGGAGTCTGGCAACTGCCCGGGCCAGAGCAGACAAATTTTTCTGGGGGTTAAAGCCAGAATTGAGGAGTAGGGTAGCTACGGCGCCAAGAGGCACTATAACCGAAGTGATTGAAGCAGCCACTACTCATGAGTTGGTGTACGACTATGTCCGTGCACAGAAACAAGGGAAGGCTACTATGCAACATAAGAACGCCAACCAGGGTAGTAGCAAAAACAGGTCTGAAGAACACCAGCAGCAGAACTATCAACGGAATGTCGATGGGAACCGCAAAAGGAAGTTTCAGGAGATTCCGTATCGACTATGTAAAAATTGCAACAAGATGCATTCAGGGTTATGCAGGGAGCCCCGTAGGTGCTACAATTGTGGAAGGACGGGACACTTGCAAAACGAGTGTCGTCAGCCCCTGAAGCAACAACAGGAGCAACCTGAAAAGGAGAAGACACCAGCTCCTAATCGCTACCCAGCACCTGCAAAACCAGTGGACAAAGGGAAGGCGAAACTTTTTGCAGTCGAAGTCGAGGACGCTGAGAACGAGGACCACACAGTTCGAGGTAAAATTCTGATTCAAAGTGTTAGTGTGGATGTTTTATTTGACTCGGGGTGTACGCATTCGTTCCTATCATCCCGATTAGTTAAGAGTTTAGGACTCCAAACGTCTACATTACCTAAGACTTATAGGGTCACCACCGCAACGGGAGAAGGGGAGGTCACAACGTTAGGAGTGACTAACCTATCCTTGGATATACAAGGGAAACCCTATGTGTGGAATTTCATTGTCTATGGGATAATAGGATTTGATGTACTGTTGGGAATGGACTGGTTGTCTGCACACCAGGCTTTTCTCGACTGTAAAGGGAGGAGAGTATTGACTAAACCTTGTAATTGTGAGATGGGGGTCATTTTCCAAGGGTCATGGAATGATCCATCCTCTTGTATTGTGTCGGTTAGTGAGGCAACTGAGTGGTTTGGTGAGGGTTGTAAAGTTTTTTCGGCAACTCTAGAGGAGCCTGAGTCCAAACCCAAAGAGTTGTCAATGATTCCGGTGGTAGCAGAATTTCCGGACGTATTTCCAGGTGAACTTCCAGGGTTACCTCCTAAGCGGGCAGTGGAGTTTGTCATTGACCTAGCACCGGGAGTATCACCAATTTCTAAAGCACCATACCGCATGGCTCCAGCGGAACTCAAGGAGTTAAAGAGTCAATTAGAAGAGCTGTTGCAGGCAGGCTTCATACGACCAAGTACTTCACCCTGGGGAGCCCCTGTTCTTTTTGTAAAGAAGAAGGATGGCTCACTTCGATTGTGTATTGACTATCGTCAGCTCAATCAAGTGACAGTCAAGAATCGGTACCCCTTACCGAGGATTGATGATTTATTTGATCAGTTGAAAACAGCCGGAATATTCTCAAAAATAGACTTGCGGTCCGGATATCATCAACTACGGGTGAAGGAATCTGACATACAGAAAACGGCTTTCCGAACTCGCTATGGACATTATGAGTTTCTGGTTATGCCTTTTGGTCTGACAAATGCACCAGCGGCCTTTATGTCACTTATGAACACAGTGTTCCACGAATACTTGGATAAGTTTATTATTGTGTTTGTGGACGACATTCTGGTCTATTCAAATAATGAGGAGGACCATGGGAAACACTTGTCCATTGCTCTTCAAGTATTGAGAGAGAATCAACTGTTCGCCAAATTATCAAAGTGTGACTTCTGGTTGAAGGAGGTGAATTTCCTCGGACATGTTGTCTCAAAGGCGGGAGTTGCAGTGGATCCGTCAAAAGTGAAAGCAGTCATTGATTGGCCACAACCTAAGTCAGTCACTGATATCACAAGCTTCCTCGGTTTGGCGGGTTACTATAGGAAATTCATTAAAGACTTTTCCTTAGTAGCATCGCCGATGACCAAACTTACAAGGAAGGGGGTTAGGTTTGAATGGAGTAGTAAGTGTGAGGAGAGTTTCCAGTCTCTAAAGAAGAGTCTAACAACTGCACCAGTCTTGACCCTGCCAAATGGTAATGAAGGATTCGTAGTCTTCAGTGATGCGTCTCGGTTGGGTTTAGGATGCGTCCTTATGCAAGATGGTAAGGTGGTGGCTTACGCATCTCGCCAATTGAAGATTCACGAGCAAAATTATGCGACCCATGACTTGGAACTGGCAGCAGTAGTTTTTGCCCTAAAGATTTGGAGGCACTACTTGTATGGGGCCCAGTTCAGAGTTTTCACCGACCATCAAAGTTTGAAGTATATAGTAACGACCCGCCATTTTTCACAATAATATTGTGGGCCTAGCTGGCTAGGTGTTACCAATATGAAACTACTAAATGCCGAGTATAATAATTAAAACAAGTATAAAATAAAGGTTCCCACAGTCTTAGACCGTTTCCCAGCAGCCACACTTATTTCTCAAACAAATAAAAATAGGAGTCCTCATATTACTTTGCTCCATGCTCTAGTTGTCAATCATCTAATCTCGAATCTGCACACCTGCGGAGGCAATTCCGCGTTAGTGATTACAACACTAAGTAGTATAATAAATAAAACAAATCAAGTACATTCCACCATTTCCATATATTTATTTTAATATGCGGTGGAGCAATTCCGCTATACTCCAAAACAATGCGGAGGAGGTGTCCGCTGTGATCCGCACACCCCGGCCGTAGCCTTTTTATGGGGAGGCTACCACTACCGTCTCCAGTGCCAGTGCCTCGCACACCCCGGCCGTAGCCTTTTTGTGGGGAAGCTATCACTGCACTCAGGTGATTGCTATGCCCCGTTTGTGGGGAAGCTCTCACTACCAATTCTAGTGCCAGTGCCTCACACACCCCGGCCGTAGCCTTTTTATGGGGAGGCTATCACTGCACTCTAGTGTTAGTGCCTTACACACCCCGGCCGGAGCCTTTTTATGGGGAGGCTATCACTACACTCACGTGATTGCTACACCCCGTTTGTGGGGAAGCTCTCACTGCCAACTCTAGTGCTAGTGCCTCACACACCCCGGCCGTAGCCTTTTTATGGGGCGGCTATCACTGCACTCAGTGTCAGTGCCTCACACACCCCGGCCGTAGCCTTTTTATGGGGCGGCAATCACTGCACTCTAGTGCGATGGAGGAATCGCTGTGCCTCACTCACCCCGGCCGTAGCCTTTTTATGGGGCGGCTATCACTACTCCAAAACAATATCGATGCATTACAAGATTCACACACATAACACGACCCAGTGTCGGACTGAGTCAATTCTTTGACCCCGGTTGCACTTCGTGCATGGTGGTCGAATCTGGGCTCAGGCCGACCTAGGCTACCAACAAGGAAAATACGATGTTCTATCTATTATACGTACCTGACTTGCGGGTTCGTCCGACTGTAATCCGCTAACCCTAATATGAATGGGGCATAAAATTATACATTAGTATAATTTTACTCGCGTCGAAAATGCATGCAACTAAATATTTAATATATTCCACATTAATTAATTTATTTAATTCGATAAGGTTCAACACTTCTTTATTTAATTAATTATGCTATCGCGTAATTTGTACGCGATTATCTTTTATTGATCCATTATTTTACTTTACGAATTTATTATAAGAATAATCGTTTTATTTATCAAATATAACTTTTATATGATAAAGGTGAAGTCTTTATTATATATTCCTCTTAACCCTTCAATTTAAGTTAATTGCTTTTAATCAGCCGATTAATTAATTACCGTTTATCCCGATCGAAATTTATTAATTTCATGTAATAATTTATAAATTTATTATTTTGACCACTTAACTCATATCTCTTTTAAATTATTTATTTTAATGATTTGAATACAAGTTGGTATTATTATTATGATTTTTAACTCAACCCATATCGAGTCAACCAGAAATTACCAAACTGCCATTTTCTTCTTCTTCTTCTTCTTCTTCCCGTCACCCTCCTTCTCTTCACCAAAACCAGCACCAACCAGACCTTGGCACCACTTAGATCACGCCCTTCTTCTTCTTCCCTATGCAACCTAGCTAAACAACCATCCAAACATCCTAATCCAGCATCAACAACAAATTAAAACCACCCAAGATGAAGCCTAACGTCCACGTTTTACAGCAGCTATCCTAGGCGACGTTCCTGCACCAAAAACCCAGCCTTGGCGTCCTCTTCTTCAACCCAAAACCAATTCACTTCCTTCCCTAACTGCTTCCCTTTCCTAGCAATCCAATTGGAAGCCTAAAGCTTGTGCCTTTCAACAACTAACCACGTCCAACTAAGTTCTGCACCAACGAACCAGCAGCCATGGCGACCTTCCTGCTGCTATGGCGACTCAAACGTGGCCAGCAGCACCGCCCAAAGCGTCCCCTTCTTCCCGCACAACAACCCAACGCCCAAAAGAAGTGAAACACTACCTTGCTGCGTGGTATATGCAACTGGTTGTGACACAATCGCCATGGTGCCGCTGCTGCAATTCAGCAGAACGTGCTACCATCCTTGGCTATAAATTCTATGAAATCTACCCTTTTTCTTGTTGATTTCAAGTCATAGTTTCCATGATTATCTTGTATTATAATGTTTGATCATATGTATGCATGCAAACTTTGAAGAAGAGAGGAAGAAACTTACTAAAACAATGGGGAAGCCGGCGTTTGTCCAAGGAGCTTATGTGCATGACGCCCCCTCCCTCCTCCTTATAAAATGAAAGAAGGCTTAGGGTTTATGAAAACACACTTCGTTGCCGGGTAAATGGGTAAGTGATACGGTTCACTTTACCATTTCACTTAACCTCTTAAACGGGTACATGGTATGGTTCAGTTAAATGGTTAGATGGTATGGTTTACTTAACCGGGTAAAAATACTTAACCGGTTAACTAATACTTTCCACTTGACCGGGTAATTGATAATTAACCGGGTAGCGGGTAAATAATTTAAATAAATTCATGGATACCAATGTTCGATCCCACCGCGTCGAATATATATATATATATACATATATATATATTTATTTATTTATTTTTTCCAGGTCTTAGGCAAGATGGACAAGGGTCAACAACTAGTTAGATTTTGGGCTATGTCAGCTGAGGTGGTAGCTATTAACCCGATGGAACGAATTGACAGGAATACTGGCGAACCTGATTATCTCAAATGAATTGGTGGATCGAGTTAGCTAACACAAATGGAAGATGAGAAGCTGAATGAAATGTTGGACAAAACTCCCAACATTGTAGCAGATTCCAACAGTGTAATCAGATTTAGAGGGAGATTGTGTGTACCCAACAATGATGCATTAAAACGAGATATTCTGGAAGAAGCTCATCGTTCAAGGTTCTCAATACACCCTGGTGTTACAAAGATGTACCAGGACTTGAAACGAACCTACTGGTGGGTTGGAATGAAGAGGGATGTGGTGGATTTTGTTTCCAAGTGTCAGACGTGCCAATTGATCAAAGCCCAACATCAACTACCCGGTGGATTATTACAACCTTTAGAGATACCTACCTGGAAATGGGAGCGTGTCACATGTGATTTTATTACTAAACTCCCAAGGACTTTGAAGAGACATGACTCTATATGGGTAGTTGTAGACCGTTTGACTAAGGCAGCTCATTTTATCCCCACAAAATCAACAAGGACTGCGGAATACTTAGCAGAACTGTACATAAATAACATTGTCAGGCTGCATGGAATTCCGAAGGAGATAGTCTCTGACAGAGATCCCCTATTCACGTCACATTTTTGGGAAGTTTTCCAAAAAGCTATGGGGACCCAAATCAAGTTAAGTACAGCATATCACCCCCAAACTGATGGTCAAAGTGAGAGGACCAATCAAACCTTGGAGGATTTGTTGAGAGCTTGCATCCTCGACTGGGGAGGAGATTGGGAGAAACACTTAGCCTTGGCTGAATTCACCTATAATAACTCTTACCAAGCCAGTATAGGAATGGCACCGTTTGAAGCCTTATACGGTAGGCCTTGTCGATCTCCATCATGCTGGTTGGAGTCTACAGAGATGGTTATAGTCGGGCCAGAGATGGTGAGAGAAGCAGCTGAAAAGGTGCAACTCATCCCGCAAAGGCTTAACGCAGCTCAGGATCAGCAGAAAAGTTATGCTGATACTCGAAGGAAGGACTTAGAATTCCAAGTTGGGGAGTTCGTCTACCTTAAGACCTCACCTAAAAAGGGAGTGATCAGATTTAGAACATCAGGGAAGTTGAAGCCAAGATTCATAGGACCATTTCTAATTTTGGATCGAATCGGAAGTTGTGCATATAGATTAGCATTACCACCAAGCCTTGATGGTGTACACAATGTCTTTCATGTGTCAATGCTAAAGAAATATGTACGAGATGAGAATCACATTATCACAAATTTTGCAGATTTAGAGCTACAATCGGATTTAACCTATGAGGAAAAACCGATTCGAATCTTGGCAAGGGAAACAAAGACACTCCGTAGCAAGGAGATCCCTTTGGTAAAGGTATTATGGAGAAATCAGGGATCAGAAGAAGCGACATGGGAGACTGAACAGGAAATGGCCAGAAAATATCCTAGCCTGTTTGTAGCATAAAATCTGTGTAAATCCGATTTATGCTATGATATTTCGGGGATGAAATAGTTCTATGTTGGGGAGATTGTAAAGACCCGGAGAAAAAAAATTTCATTAGCTGGTTAAGTATGAATTACCCGGCTAAATTGAAAAGTAATTTCTAATCGGACGATTCTAGTTGAATCAGTCGAGTTGAACACATTAATTATCCATTTAACCATTTAAGTGAACTGTGAGATCCCTCAACTTAGTCCCACATCTAATACCTACTGGGAGAAGATCCTGTTTATAAGTGGGAATGGACTATAGATCTTTAACTTTCGGGGTACCCATTTTAAAGAAATGACTTAGCCCATTACGTTACACTTTAGGCTGGGTTGTTACAAATGGTATCAGAGCCAACCTGGTTCCGTGTTAGATGGTGGGATGGACTAGGGACGTTGGCTAGGCTGCCGGTCACGGGCCAAAAAAAGGTCGTGGGCTGGGGTTAGCAACGGGCCAAGACTAGAAACGTTAGCTAAGCTGCCGGTCACGGGCCAGAAAGGACGTGGGTTGGGGCTAGAAACGGGCTAAGAATAGGCATTTCGGGGACGAAATTTCCTAAGGTGGGTGGTTTGTGAGATCCCTCAACTTAGTCCCACATCTAATACCTACTGGGAGAAGATCCTGTTTATAAGTGGGAATGGACTATAGATCTTTAACTTTTGGGGTACCCATTTTAAAGAAATGACTTAGCCCATTACGTTGCACTTTGGGCTGGGTTGTTACATGAACCATACTATTTAAGAGGTTGAGTGAAAAGGTTAAGTGAACCATGTTAATTACCCAATTACCCGATTAAAGGAATTATGATGAAAGGGTGCTTCCACAAACCCTAGCCGTTATTTATTCTTTATAAAAGGAGAAGGGGTTGTTAAACCTAGGAAATACCAATTGATGATGGGGTGTGAGAATTTAATGGTGGGGTCGTTGAACCTAGGAAATACCAATGAATGATGGGGTATGAGAATTTAATGGAGGGAATGGTTGAAGTGTATATATATGCAGGAGGAGGGAGTATTTCATCCCTCATCTCCGTCCCAGGCGACCTCCCCATTACTGTGTGAGTATTTCATCCCTCATCTCCGTCCCAGGCGACCTCCCCATTACTGTGTGAGTATTTCATCCCTCATCTCCGTCCCAGGCGACCTCCCCATTACTGTATTAGGGTTCACGGGTTACAGTCAGACGTAATCACAAATCAGGTACATATAATAGATAGAACATCATACTTTCCTTGTTGGTAGCCTAGGTCGGCCTGAGCCCAGATTCGACTACCATGGCACCGAATCGGCTCAGGGCTACCAACAAGGAAAGTATGATGTTCTATCTATTATACGTACCTGATTTGTGATTAAGTCTGACTGTAACCCGTGAACCCTAATACAGTAATGGGGAGGTCGCTTGGGATGGAGATGAGGGATGAAATACTCACACAGTAATGGGGAGGTCGTATGGGATGGAGATGAGGGATGAAATACTCCCTCCTCCTGCATATATATACACTTCAACCATTCCCTCCATTAAATTCTTATACCCCATCATCCATTGGTATTTCCTAGGTTCAACGACCCCTTTATTAAATTCTCACACCCCATCATCAATTGGTATTTCCTAGGTTGAACGACCCCTTCTTCTTTTATAAAGAATAAATAACGGCTAGGGTTTGTGGAAGCACCCTTTCACCATAATTCCTTTAACCGGGTAATTGGGTAATTAACACGGTTCACTTAACCTTTTCACTCAACCTCTTAAATAGTATGGTTCACTTAAATGGTTAAATGGATAATTAATGTGTTCGACTCGACTGATTCAAATAGAATCGTCCGATTAGAAATTACTTTTCAATTTAACCGGGTAATTCATACTTAACTAGCTAATGAAAATTTTTTTTCCGGGTGTTTACAAGGTGTCTCTTCACTTGTTAGCCTCTTCTCCAGTCTTGCCATGACTTTGGCCATCCCCCGGACTATATCCAACAGTTGGGTTATCTCCTCACGGAATCGCTACTAGTCCTCCATGGCTCTTATCTGTTCTTCCCTCAGGGCCTGCTACTCATCTCTCAAAACCCTAATCAGCTCTGTCTGGGGGTTTGCCACTGGCTCCTGCATGGCATAGCGGCGGTCTACCTCGGCATCCTCCTGCCACAACAGCCACACACTAACACTAACACATACCTGCCACTAACAATAACACATACCTGCCACTACCACAAACAAATACTAAGCACTATAACACACTTTCAGGATCGTGTGTTATATGTGCATGCTGTATGTTGTATGACATGCCTACATAATATGTGGTATGTTTGTATGTTGTATGTGGTTGTTCTGTTCAAAGAATCCCGGGTCTACCTGTGCCAATCCATAGTTGATTAAATTATACAACCAATAACACTAACCACAAACTAACCGCTTGCAAATTGTGGTTCACAACTACCACACACAAATTGACCACTGGAAACACCAAAAAGGAGGTTAGGGAAAATACATACAAAAACATACGTGTCAGATAGGCTATGGATCGGCATAGGGTAGTGGGGGATCTTTGAAGAGAACAACCACATACAACATACAGGCATACTACATATCATGCAGCATATCATACAACATACAGCATGCATGTACAACACACAATCCTAAAAGTGTGACACCTTAATAGTCCAAGAGGTTTGCTCTGATACCAAGTTGTAATACCCCAATTAGGCCTGAAGAGACGGACTAAACTGTAATATTATAATTTAGAAGCTACCCGTTGGGCTATCGTGTATAGACTTTAGAGAAGCGGATCTCTCCCCTCTGTGGAGGCTTAAGACGGACATCAGGTTTGGTTTTCATAGAATGGGTGCAGAGTTCGTACTAATAGGTGGATCTTAAACTTAAAGGATTCCTATATGAATACCCCTAGTCGTAACAGAGGTTGAACCACCCCTGTGACTATGAGCAATGACTTTAAAAATTTGATGATTACTCCCAACTATAGAAGAAGCACACCCCTGCTACAATTTTGATGTTGCATGTTGTTGCGTATATCATATTCTTACTACTTAGTTCAAGTGAATTGTTTAGGTCTTCTTATTAGTTACATGAAGATGATGCGAGTATTTAAACAAGGGTCATGGTTGCCTCTTCCACATACCCTACGAAAGCAAAATTTAATGCGTCAGAGAATTACACAACATCATCAAGTTAGGGCATCAAACCTTGATACCCGGACTTCACATAGGTCTTCAAGTGGTGTGAACCGTAAGCTCCTCCACCCATGTTACTCTAACACACAAATAGCTACACCCAAATACGTCTCGTCTACGTGACTTAGCTCCTCGTCCTGTTCCAGGACTCTAGGGCTTATATACCTTATACACGATGGTTAGCCTTGCTCTAAAGTATTAACTTTATAGTAAAATATAATAATATAAAGATAAAGCATGCTAGCATAACCATCATGGCATACATTCAAATTGTACAAGGTTCATATAGTTAGAGCATGTCTTTCATATAGTCATCCAAAAAATATATAGTCTATAAAATGCAACATTACACAGAGCCCCCACTACCACTGCCACTGAGCCATCTGATCCATGCACCTAAGCCGGCCAATGCTAGGGAACCTCA